>CAJNIZ010001916.1:0-27609 GCA_905231905.1 Symbiodinium pilosum | reverse complement strand
TGCTGATGGGACCTTGTTGAAGCTGCTTTCCTGGTTGATGGCAATATTTTCCCTACTTGTCTGAGCATGAAGACAGGATCATGGTCCGATAGGATGTGCAAGCAAAGACAGGAGGCATGCAGTAGTTTTTGTAAGTTGCCCACTTGTCGTGTTGGAAGTGTTTTTCGTTTGTTTGCTAAGGATCCGTCGGCACAAGCTGATGAGGCACGGACCTACTCGTGTCATGCCTTACAGACAATTGTGGCAAGTGAGACCTTCGAGATGGAGTGGGGGAGAAGCTTTTAGCTACATGACTCTTTGGAGACTTTTTCAGTGAGTGCTTGCTGTTTCCCGGGAATGATACAAGCACAGGGCACCGGAAGCCACCGAGCGGTGTAGAGGCAAACACTTTGATCTTCGAGAGCTCAACACGAGTATCGGAAGCCTTCTCATTTTGACGAGTCTGCAAAGTAGGTAGTGTCACACTGCCTGCACAGCCTCCGAATCAAGATCCTTCGACACTTTCAGGTGGCAAGCAGCGTTGCGCCGGTTGTCCGGGGCGGGAGGCCAACCGGAAGCTGTGAAAATCAAAAAGTTTCCTCCTCCTTCCATATCTGTTAGGTGTTGTGCGAGAGCAGCCCTCTCTGGAAGTTCTAGAGCCGGGACCACAGCTGGAGGATGGTCTGGCTTGGCGTGAGCTAGTTTTCTGTAGTGTTTTCTGGATGAGATGCTAGCAGACCCCAAAGTAGAGAATGTATCATACAACATGCCTAAGGTTAAAGCATGTTAAACCTGAGTCCGGAACTTCCAAAAGGAGCTTCACATGGTATCTCTTCGTCATTCTGTTTGCCTTTCTGATTCTGGTTGGTGACGCCTCACGGCAGGTGTTTTCTTAGTTTTGCTAGTCGTTATATCCCATGTACTGGTGTGGCTGTCGTTGGTGTTCGTGTTGCACAAACTTACATGATTGATATCAGGTTGGCTACCACCCTGCTGCTTCCACAGCTACTGCATAGCAAGGTGCTTGGGGCTCCACATCTGGTTGGCAGACACAGATTTTGAAGTCAGCTGTGTAAGTTGGTGAGAGCTGCAGCACATGAATCTGGCTTGCAGAAATCGTTTGGAAACCATGACAGGCTCTCAGTTTCAGCGCTGGCAACGATTCGGCGTAGCGATCCCAGCCCTGTCGATGACGAGACTGTGAGGCTGCTTTGGTCAGAAGGGCGCAGCCAGTCCAATCTCGCATTCTGCATGGTTCTTACATCACTGGAACCCGCATTCAGATTGGGATTCAAGTCTTCATTGCTGTTTCTCCACCTGTGCAGCTGAGGCGGAGCTGTCCAGCCTTCGACCTACCAGACCAGGCGCGGGATTAGCTCTTGGTGTGTATGCGTCCGCGCTCCGCGCTCTCACCCCCCCGTCCCCCCAATGGTATGGTTTCCATCCGGAGATGAGCCATATATCTATTACCCACCAGAACCATAATCTCTCCGTAAGCTCTACAAGCCCTCACTACAGGCACAGGACCTCACGGGGGGTACCTTCATAAGCTCCCAATAGAAACCTTTATAAGCCCTGTACGAAACTTCCAGCAAACTCTCTAAACTTCTGTTAATCGTCTTTAAAAGCCATAACCCCCTATAAAGCCTTTGTAAACCCTCTATCTCTGTGAGGCCTGTATAAAACTCACTCAAGACTTGACAAACCCCCTAGAAACCCCTTCAGTAAATGTCTTGAGACCTCTAAACACCTGCTATCAAATTAATGTGCCGTCTGCAAACCTTCTTTAAACCTTATAGAACCCCTCTATGAACGTTATAAGCCTCTATAAACCTAATTCTAACTTTTGAATTAAGCAACTACAGCCAGACCACAGGATCACAGGACCACCGGGGGGGGGGGGCGTGAATGCTGACGTATGTAGACCCAAGTCCTGGATTCTGGCTGGCAGTCAACTTGCCATGAAGTATCCATGCTAATCGCATGACTGTTGTGGCTTTTGGTTTCTGTATGGTCACGTTGGGGTGTTCATGTTCCAGTTGGCATACTTGACCCAATGAAGCCAGCTCATCTGACACTCTGCCAAGGCTTTTGGTCACATGGCCCCAATGCCCAATGTGGCCTTGGGCGAGATTGAGGTCGATCTGGGATTCTGAATTGCTTGCATCCCGCGGATGAGCTGCTTCGCTATCTAGATCAAAGCTGCCACTGTTAGGTTTGTGAAATGCATATCATTTGCCCCAGGTGCTCCTTTGTGACATCTTGGCTGAGCTCTGTGACCTTTATCCCAGACACATCGTGCCAGTATTGTGGCGGCTGTCAGGGGCTTAAAGCTGTCTGTCGTTGAGATTAAAAAAGATACTCCAAGCCTGATTGGAGCTTTCATTGTAGCAGCTCCTGCCACCTGCAGTAGCACATTTCCTGACAGGGAGAGGTGTCTCTCTGGTTATGTGCAAAGCATTGACTGTAGCTCACGCATTAGTTTGCGTACGTGATGACCTTTGGATTTGTGCAGTTGCTTGTTTAGGTTGCCTTTGTGCTATTTGGGGCTCCTGTTGTAGAGCTGTGCAGCCGGTCTCCTCATTTGTTCAGAGGAGGGGTCGGCTATGCGGGGAGTGCAATTGTTGACGCTTGATATGCAGATGAGGCTTTGCCATGTGTTGTGCCATCACAAAAAGCTGGTTTTGCCGGGCCAAGGTTCCGGACATACCTGGAAGACCCAGGGCACTGGCATTCCTGCTTGCTAGCTGTGGCCTCAGCAGCTATATTGCTGACAACTTGTGAAAGGCATTGAGCAGCACAAACACACTTGCGCGACGAAGGTGCATGCCCTGTGGTTGAAACTAAGTCCGGAGAAAACTCAGTAGCAAGAGCGAGCGAAGACCGGGTGAGGACTTAGGACTTAGACCTGTGTCTGATTGCTAGAGGGAGTCAGCAGCGATGAATTGCTGTGCGAAGATGACACCAAGAGGAGTTCAGTCGCCCAGGCCGTTTGGCCAAAAAAGGGTATGAAGACAAACCAAAGCAGATATGTTGCAAGATACAGAACATAATCATCACGAAGAAGAAGAAGAAGCGGTCGCCGCCCTCACCTGTCCAGACATCAGCCTTCCGCCAAAGACCAAGGCAAGGTCACACTAAAAGCACGAGATGAGGGATTGCATATGAAGGAACAGAAACAGAAGAAAGAACTGCAGATGGAAAGCGGGGGGGGGGGGGGGNNAAGTGCACATAGAAAAGCAGCCGAAGTAATACCTAGCATCTCCTGCATGCGACTTGCCCCATCCGCTTCTTTTTCTTGTGCTGCAAATCAGAAGACACTCCAATTACTGTTGGCGCTTTTTTGTTCGAACCAGGCGCTTGCCCTCTTGACGCGTTTGTCGTGCAGCCCTCGGCAGGACCTTCGAGATTCAAGCGTCTCACTCCAAATCCAGCAGATGCCCACGTGGAAGTGAGAACCAATCTCATGATTTCTGGTGAGGTCTGAACTTAGTTCTTGGCTCCCTGCGGCCATGCCCTCAGCAAGTTGGAGTGTGGCCCAGGGACTTGCACTTTGCAACCTTATGAATCCTTTTGCAAAGAAACACCCGGCAGGATGCTTCCCTCTGCCTCTTCGACGTGCTGCGGGAGGTTCAGGAGCAGCTTACGTCATTACCTTGGCCGTGAGAAGAAATGTATGGTGGTGCTCTGGATTCTGGAGCCCCGTGCTCCACCAGGCATCGCCGTGAGGAAGTCCTCACCGCAACAGGGCGTTTGCCAGCACCCCAGCAGCCCGGTGCACTTGGATGCCGACTCTAAGAGGTTTGTGTGGGCGGCTTGACATGCAAGAGTCCATAGCAACCTGCTCTTGCAGCATAAGGGTTCAAGCTTCAGTCCTGAATTGCTGGTGCCTTGCTTTGCTGAGGTAATGTGAATGTCTTCTATGCTTTGCTCAGGACACGGCTACATTCACCCCAGGTCCTGTCGAATCCCTGGCGCAAGCTTGGTTGAGGGATGTTGAGCGAACTCAGCTTCAAGCGTGCAAATTGTAAGCGTGCGGGCTGTTTCTGCATTTTGGCAACGTGGAGCAGATACTTCATGGGGAATACTGCCAAAAGTAGATAGATTTCCTGCGAAGCCTTCAATCTCCCTTGGTGATTGCTGGTTCTGCCAGACACCGGGAGACGCCAGTGTCCTCGGCCCGCGCCTCTGCGCGGCCGTTTGCTTCGGCCACGTGCCCGGTCATCTTCGATTGAAGGTTTGTGAGCTTCATGAACTCAATCCTTCTAGATGTCGAAGGTACAGCTGCAGGAACTGCCTGCATTTCCACGTGGCTTTGTGAAGAGTCATGTCAAGCTAAAGTTTCCTCTCTGGAGCTCCGTGAAAGGTTCATTGGTGAGGTTTTGAATATGTGGTGTGCAATGCTCCAGGCTGAACCCTAGACCCTGTCAACTGCGAAGTTTGAAATATTTTCTGTTTCGTTGATGCTAACGGTTTTGAGAGGCTGGTTTCATTGGCCGTGCTATGCCCTTCATGTTTGCGAACATCAGGACTGGGGCTTCTCACCTTGGTCCCCTCGACAGAAGCTGGCAGAGCACACGCAGAGGCCCAAGGGCTCCTTTCGATGGATGTTCTGGCGGCTAGGATCATCAATCCTTTCTGCAGTTTGCTGTCTGCTGACAGAGGTGTTGTTGGCAGAGCCCGTATGTTGTCTGAAGCTTCAAGGGGAAACCCGACAACAACTGTTGTTTCTCCCTTCTCTCAGCTGCTGTTTTGTTGCCTCGGAGCTCGAGTCGTCTGTGCCAGCAGCGAGCGCCCGCTGTCTGTGCGCTCGGGGATTAACCGCCATACAAGCCGGGCGCTTGGCACAAAGAGAATTCGGACGTATTGGGACTGAGTATTTTTGATTTTGATCAGAGCACATTCCCTGCTTACCAGGCATTTGGATATGGTACTGGCGGATGACCTGACATGCGAAGGGACACATCTCAAAGCAGGCTTTTTTTTTCTGCTGGCAAGCCAACACTTGACGACATAGGACAGCGAGAGAGTGGTGGAACTTTTGCGTTCGACTTCTACGTTTTTCGCCTTCCTGGGCCTGTGCTTTGTGGAGGAGGGTTCTGCCTTTGCAAGCAATCTCCTAGCAGAGATTGAACACTACAGAAGAAAGTCATGCCAGCCGCAGCATCTGGGTGCCATTACTGATAAGCCTTCTGGGAACCCCATGTTGGAAGCACATCCGAATTTTGTGCCGTCCCATGTACAGTCCGGAGAAGTGCACAGGGAAGGCAGTCTCCAATTGGCGGTAGCGCTTCTTGTCTACACTTTCTCGTATTAAGGCAATACAGCGATCATCCATCATGGTTGAGTCCCATAGTACTTGAAAGTTGCAGGGGGGCTGATTCAGAATTCTCTTAGCATTGCTTCTACAGCGCGGCAAATTTACCCATGTCTTGGCTTAGAGAAGTCAGCATGCTGCCACCCTTGCTCCTGTGACTTTGGCTATTGTGCTCGCTTAATCACTCAATCACTTTAAGGCGACGCGGCTGGAAGCAGTTCGGCGTCGAGGTGCTTGCTGGCTCCTCCTCAGGGTGAATCAGAGTTCAGCCTAGAGTGGGAGCATTTAGTACTACCCCGCATGACACTTTCCGCCCATAGACCCCAATGCATTATCGTCCTTACTATGGTGACCCCCCCCAATAATGGCCTCTAGATCTTGGAAACCCTAATCCTTATAATCAACCATATAATGACTGTTTCCATTTAATATTCCATTTTCCATCATTGGGTGTAATATCCCTAATCCTAAACCCTAAACACACAATAAAGGGAGTTATCTAATCCCCTATATAGCCCCCCTTGACTGCAGTCCGGCCTTGCGCTCGGCCTCCTTCGACGCGGGCGAGTCGCCCTGGGCGTCGCTGCGAGGTCAGAATTTCAGGAATGAAGGGGTCCCTTTTTGGAGGTCCCCTGTAATAATGGGTTGTACTGGGATTATATTATAGGGATGGTGGGAAAGAAAATGGAAACTAATTACTATTTAGGGTTTCAGGTTTTAGGGTTGTATAAGGATTATTATAGGGGTCTTATAGGGTTTTATAGCGGTTATATAGGGATCATGGGGGTTATGTAGGGCTTATAGGGGGCCCCATAATAAGGGTTATGATAGTATATGTATTTATGGGGGTTATGTGGGGATCCTGTTTGAGTCATATCTCCCCAGCCGCAACCTCTCCAGAAAGACTTGGACAGTTGCAGTCACGACGCCTGGCCTGAAGAGAGCAGAGCTTCTGAATTGCTGAATGCAAAGTTTTGTTGTTGAGTTTACACATAAAGCTGAACCCACAGTAGTTTCTGTATCTCCAGCCTCGGAACTTGCGCATCCTCTGCCAAAAGTGTACATGGAAGTGACTGATCAGTGTTACGTTCTTGTAGCAAACTTGGCTGCATAGTCAAGGCCATCAGCATGCAGCTGCCGCTCAAATGTGCCCAACAGCTCTGCATCGCATTGTAACTTGTCATGCTTTCTGTTTGAGTTGTTCCGCAGTTTCACCTGTGGTCTAGCTTGCTGTTGGGAGATCCGTGCCAGACGTGGCCGGCCCGATTCGATGGCCGATGGAGAAACGAGGCAGGTGAAGCTGAGTAGGTTTTGCAGCGAGGCGTTGGGAAGCGGGGTGTCCCTGACAAAATTACATGTGGCCCTGAATGATCTGCTTGAGAAGGCTATTGTTTAGCCAAACTTGAGCTCAGTCCACCCCAACCCCCATCTAGCTGTAGGATTGACTTGCAACGGACAAATCCTAAGGCGGTGCCACACCAGCCGGTGGGCGACCGAAACAGAATGAATTCCAGAGTTTTTTCAAGCTTAGCTCCGGACTTAATGTTTCCTAATAAGGGGTTCCGTGGACATGCATTCGAGGGAACTGACTCTGGAGTCAATATCTTCACGCTGTTTCAAGGCGCCTGAGGATTCACTCTGGAGGTAATCCATCCTGCCGAGGTTCCCCGCACCTCTGCTGGCAGCTATGAGAGAAAAAACAAATTCAGAGTTAGTTCATTTTTCCATAGGTTTCAGGTTCACAGAGGAGGAATTGCATCTAGATTTTATTTGTTTTACTATATGTTCAAGAACGTGCTTTCCTTGTGCTCGGCCACCACTGGAATGGCGATTCTGCTGACCGCTTGGAAATTGATTTGAAAATGCTGTAGGATCGCCTGCGGCGCGAAGCCGAGAAGGATTGAATCCATAATTATGCTCCTTTGTGGCAGGACCTGTCCCACAGGAGCAGAAATCCAATGGAAAAAGGATCCGTGTAGCCAAGTCTAAAAGAATGAAATACAGGGTTATTTTTTTTCGTAGCGCTACCAGTCCTTTCAACCCACAACTAAAAACAAACGCAGAGTTAGTTCTTGTTGTGGCAAGACCTGTCTCATTGATGCACACATCCAATGGAAACGGGCTTTTGCCCATCGCTGGAATGGAGATGCCTCGTTTTGCAACCACATGCCCTCCATACAAGCTTGAAATCGGATTGAACACTTATAAAGTCAAGAATCAATTTCAGAGGAAGTGAACTTATTGTCGTTGACGGTTGTGCGTAGAGGGAGGAATTCACTGGAGAGCTTAATACGAAGCCAACCAATCTTACCACCCTGCAAGATTAAATCTTGAATTAGCATTTTCATACTCTTGAATTAACTCCCTTCCGTGCGCGACCAAATTTTGCTTACGCCTAGCCCTCCGACAATCAAAAGCTAGCTAGTGTTGCTGCATTTCCAGGTTCATGAAGTCAGACAAGGGCCAAAAAAACGGCGCTGTTGTGATGGGCTTCTGGCACATCCAGCAACCTCCCGCAATACTCCCGTAGAAGCTACCGTTTTAGGGAAGTTTTTTGAGTGACGTGTTGAGATTTCGGCTGAGGAGTTGAAAAGTTTTGCCAGGATCCTTGGAGGATCTCCCAAGATTAGCGAAGCCTGGCAGCTCAAGCTCCAGGTCCGGTCTCTAAGGTTCCCAGGGCTTAGGCCTGACGGTTTCAGGGGGTAGTGTTTGGGGTTCAGAGCTTAGGGCTTCGGGTTTAGTTTTGTTTTTTATTGCTTGGGGTTAAGGGTTCATGGTTTAGGATCACAGCTTCCGCTCTGTTGCAGGCAAGTACTTGCAAGGTTTGGGGCAGATGATGGTAGGGATCATGAAGGGGGGTGCCTAAGGATGTCTGTAACGATTCTGTGCCCGTACATTAAGCACTGTGCAATCCATGACCGGGTACTTGCAGAGCAAGAATCGCAACTACTCTTGCTTGTCAGAATAGTTGTGGGAAGTAGATATTTAACGTCTTGATTCATTTGTGTCTTGCCGCTATTCCATCCATCTTCTGGTGGCTTGGAGCGGCTGTCCCTCTGACTGGTACACATATCCGTAGCTTTTCAAAGAGGCAAAGCTGAAGCTAGCAAATTCAAGTGAAATCAAGCCGGGCCTCATTTTGCTTGTTGGGGTGTGTGGTAGCTTGGGGATTGCGTTGGGAGATCTGCTGCGACTTTCTTGGCAGAGGAGCAGAAGCATGCTGCGATTGCAGGCAGAGTGATTCACATCCGGTCCTTCACATCGTCTCCCAAACACCGACCCTAGCTTCTGCCCTAATCCTGCTAGACCATGATTGAGAACATGTGCTCTACCTCCGCTCCACTGGAGGCCTTCCGTGCCACCGCTGAACCTGGCTGCTGCAAAGCCACTCGGCAGAAGCTCTGAGCAATAGACGGGTTCTCTTAGAGGGAAGTTTCCAAGAAAGGTCCCTTCCAGAGTGTTTCCATGATCATGCGCTATCACACCAATTGTTCGTGGAGAACCCCTCTTGCTACTCTGCAGGTGTGTGGCTGGCAGTGAAGGCACGCCAACCACACAGCGGCTAAAGACGCAGTCCTCCTCGAGACTGTCGCGGAGGCTCAAGATGGAGGCCAGACATTTCGCGATTTAGCAAGAAGATGCAAGAAGCTATGGGGCAGAATTTGCAGAGTGAAGGTGAGCAAAGGCCAGCACTTGCGAAGGGAGTTTGAGGTACTTCCGCTGGTTCTTGCAGGTTGCTCTTTAACAAAAGTCATCATCCTCAATTCCAGAAGCCTGTTGCAATAATTTTCAGTTGCAATTTTTGGCAGACCAAATCCTGCAACAGCCTTCGAGAATTGCATTACACACGCAGAAGCCTGTTGACATGTCGAGCTTATCCCACGAAGAGTTTCCAGCCCTTAACATTGAGATGGCTGTTCGATTGGCATGTGTCTGGCCCCCGTCGGAAGTTGAATTCACATTCTGTGAGACAGCAGCGCATGTAAGACAGCAGCGCATGTACATGCAAGTAGGACAACATCTACGAGCGCAGCGAGAATTCCAACCAGGCTTTGTAGGTCCCCTGACCAGGCTCAGGCCCAGCGGACACCCCTGCCTGGCCTGGCTGCAAGCTTCTTTTTCGGAGCCGCCAAAGGGTAAGGGGCCAGGGATGGTGGTCAAGGGTTTGGCTTTGGGAAGTTGGCCGTCACAACTACTTCTCATAATCACATAGTGCCTCATAACAGTGCTTTGTAAGGGATTTGTGCTATGGTGTTTCGCCTAAGATCTTGGAACCAAGCGTTCAGCATTCTGGCATATTGGAGGTGAGTGCTCTTGCCCATGGGCGGTGCCAGGCTTGTTGGTATCCTCGCAGTTCTAGCAGGGAGCCAGAATTGGTTGGGTTTATTTGCGTTGAAGGAGCTTGTGCTACTGCTACAAGCCCATCACCCAGCACCTTGGGTGCCACCTTATGGCAGCAATGATCTTCTAGGAATGCCGGATTTGTTGCTCTGAATCCTTGCAGCTGAGTGGTGAAGTGCGGCGACATGAGGAGCTGTTGGAGTTTCACGGCATCAATACCTTGGAGGGAAGGTGGCTTGAGAGTCAAGTTGATGTGTGAGGCAATCCCAATGACGTCTTCGCCGAGACCGGTCGATTCACTGTGACGCCCTTTGTGGGGTTGAAGCTCCTTGGTGGCAGATATTAGTAGCACGATAACCACCAGACGTGGAAAGATATGTTCAGTGGAGAGCGACAAGTTAAGACACTTATGCTAGCGTGAAGCGCGAGGCGCCCCCTCCTGTCGCGCGTGTGCGTGCCCAAGCTGGGTCTGCCCTCTGGCCGGGCCCCAGTGCCTCGGCAGCAAGGTCTTAGCAACTTGTTTTGGGGAAGCGTGAGAGTGCTAAACACGTTTGTAGGCGCGGGCTGGCGATGATCTCGCGAAGAACCTTGGCGAGTCGTGTCTGCTGGCAGATCTTGGCCCGCTGCTGCGCATGAAGCAGGCGCCTCTGCTTACTGTAACGGGTGGGATTGCTGCTTGTGCACATGTTATTTGGGTTGCCAGGGTTCCTTTGATGGTATAGTTTGCGATTGAGCATACAGACATTGCATTTGCAAAGGCTCCAAACAACCTGACTGCCAAAAAGCGTCTAGACTCGCTTGATTTTGTTGAGCCCGCACCTCCGGAATCCCAGCCCTAAGCCCTCGAATCGCTTATGCTTGCCAGAATCCTTTGCTGTGAACAGCTTGCATGAAATCCCAGATCTCTCACTGTGAAACCCGAGGCCAAACCCCTCTTCGCAAATGTCGTTCCCAGTACAGCCATGTTTGATGGCTGATTTTGGTCAGTAGATGCAAGCTTAAACCAGCATGCTTGTACACATCTCTTGGAATAGTTATGATGGCTATGTTGTCACTGTTTTCAAATTTCGGGCAGCTAACATTTATGTGGGCACATTTTCCATCCAGGCCTCCTTCAGCGTAAAACCTTCAGCAATGGATCCAAACATCATCCCTCTCAATTGTCCCTAGAAGCCTCTAAGCTACTCCTTCATTCGCTATATTCAATAACAACTTTTCCTGCTAACCAACCTTAAGCTCAAGATCCTGAACCTGTGGGCTCAGGAGAAAGCAGTACAGGATGCTGTGGCGGCCCGTAGTGGCAGCAACCGGGTGGCAGTGAAGCAATGAAACAAAGGTGGATACTTCCAGGTTCAGGGGGAGAATTCACCATCAGCACCAACGCTAGCAGCAGCAGCAGCTCTAGCAGCAGCACTAGCAGCAGCACTAGCAGCAGCACTAGCAGAAGCAACAGCAGCAACAGCAGCAGCCGCCGCGGGACTTGGAGTGACTTGGAGTGAACCTGCGTCACCCAGCACTGTTCAATTGAGAGTGGCTAAGGCAGTAACGCCAGCAATGCCAGCGGATCAGATGCGCAGCAGACCAGCACCGCCTATGCACACCGAATCGGCTCACAGGCACTATGTAGGAAGCCTTGGCAAGAAGTTGCCTCTCGAGTTTGTAGCCCTGGGGCGAACTCCTTGTCCCAAGCAGGAGAGCTTGCCATCATTGTGCACGCCGACACCTCGTGACTCACAGGCTTCACTTTGCGCCGGTGTATGCTTTGCAGCATCTAGGGAAAGCTTTCTAGCAGTGTTGCTTCTGCAGACTCTCACCTGTCAGCATTTTGTAGGCGTGACAGACTGGACGTAGCCCACGGCTGCAGCAAGATTGGCAAGTCTGCCATGTTGTTCGTGACCCAACATGGAAGACATTGATGTTTTTGATCTGGCTTTGCTTTTTTTTTGGCCGAAGCTTGAATCCTGTGTCGGAGGTAGGTTAGCTAAGAGGAGTGTCCAGTCCTCGCTGGACATCAAGGTAGGAAACAAAATCAGCAGACCTGATGGAGACACGCGAATTGCTGCCCTCGCAAGCTGTAGTGTCGGCATACGTCTAGATAATTCCAAGGCAGGATTTTCACCCGCTCCCGAGACCACATCTCTATGAGAAACTCGGGATTCCTTCGCTGACGCTGCTTTCGTCTCTAGCGGCAGGTCACATCCAGACGGCAGGTGCCCTACCGCAGCATCCGGCTGAACATCTGCTTGGTGCTGGAGCGCATCTGCAGCAGCATGCCAGCGGGTGCTCCCGCGCTCTTCGAGGCCGACTGGTTAGCTCGTGACTCGTAGCCTGTTGCTTTGCATTGCTGTTCAGGGTGTATACTGCGTGCAGCCAAGTTCCAAGTTCAAGGTCCCCGTGAGCCAGATCTATGAGATGCTGCATGCCTCCTGTTCTAGAGCAGGCCGGGGAAGCTTTGCGTAAGTAAAGTCAGTCTCCAGTTTCTCTCCGGTGGTTGAAAGAGCCCGACCCCTGAGTTTTTCACTACAATCCTCATGCAACACATACAGCAGACGACAAGGCGCCTCATAAACTGTCAGCCTATGAACTAATTTATGGCAAGCCTTGGGTACGGCTTTGGGACTACCAGGCTCTGTGCGGGAGTAGGGCCAGTAGGTCTGGACTTGTGGGATGCTGGAGCTCAGAAAGAATTCCAGCGAGCTATGGACTAAGGGCCCAAAGTGCCTGACATTTTCTTTCATTGCCCCAATTGTGGCTCCACAGAACGAGCCCCTCCAACTCTCAACAAGCCGTCTCGCTCCAAACGGACGTGGGGCTTACAAGATGACATTTGCATACTCCTGCAACAAAAAGAAACCGAGCGCTGAAACAGAGGCCCCGCCTGAGTAGCACTAGCATCTCAATAAATGACAGTGGCGCCTCCAACGGTCATAGGCGCATGCTCCTTTGCGCTGGGCAAGAGGAGTGGCGAGGCCGAAGAAGAGGTGGCTTGGCCTCAGGCCACCGGCTGGGCATCATGGCACTCCAAAGACATATGTCACTTCTTCAACAGGAGCAGGCACTTAGCACAGTTTGGGACATGTGGATGGTGTTCAGGTGGCTCTCTGGGACATGGAGAATTTGCTAACCATGAACTTGCTGTGCATCCTCAGCTCAACCGTCACCCCAACTGAGAGTTTCCGAAAGACGTCGCGGCTGCTTGGCTGCCTGGCACCACGGCGCGCCGCAGCACTGCGGCGCTTGGCGCAGCGCCTTTGGCGCTGTGCGGGTTGGAAGCCTAGCCTGCGGGACGTGGTGTGTTTTAGCGCGTTCAGCCATGTTAAGCCTTTGAAACGATTTTCTTCGCAGTTGTAGGATTGCTGAAGCGCTGCTTGGCATGAATTGCAGGTGGTGAGTGTTTCCCGTTTCGGCCTGTCTGCTTCTAAGTCCGACTATCCAGCTCAATTTATGGACGTCTGAATGCAGGCGTGCAGCGCTGCGTCTGCGGAGCAGACAGCGGTCGAGCTGACGACCCTTGCAGCCCCTGCTTCTTGTCATTTTCAAGATTTTGCGGTTGTGTTTGTGGTCCAAGCTGTTGTTTGACCATGCCTTCCTCAGGCACCTGCGTAGATGATGCCACTGCTGCCTGTCTGTGGCGTCTGCTGGCGGAGCATGCAAGACAGGTGGGAGAAACCCGTTCAAGAAACGGTTTTGAAGAATTCCTGCTGCAGTTGAAATGCCCAGCTTAAATTTACAATCCAGGTGCCACAATAATTCTAGCAGTGCGGGGACGGGAGCATGCGAGGCTAAAGCTTGCTATGGAACGTAGCGAGAGTTGTTGAGTCCAAGAGGGAGAGGCAAGTTTGATCAAGACATCATCTAGTGCGCAGCACCGGTGTCACTCCCGAAAGGTAGAGCTGGTGCTGGCCAACAGCGCGAAGCAAGTGTGCGAGACCCATCCACGCAGTCAAACGCAAAGATTTTCGTGAATGCATATTGTCCCAACCAACTTCTGCATCCACCGAGGCCTTGTCCTCGCTTTGATGCTGCATCTGCTACAGCTACAGAGCATGTGGTGGCGTGGCAGCAGGACTGTTGAATCTTATCCGGGGTTTGGCAAGCTGGTGGTGTCCAGCTCTTCAGCTCAGGATCAAACTCATGGGTCTCAGCAGGAGCAGGATGTACCCATGTTGACTGCAGGATACATTGATCCAAGGATGTAGATACACTTCTGAAGCGGAAGTAGATGCGGCAGAGAACTTATGATCTTGAAGCACGAATGCGTAGCATGGAGAAAGGCGAGCCCGAAACGGCCCTAGGCTAGATAGGCTAGATGCAGAGTATCACCGGAGTGGGAGAACCCATGGTTCGCATCATGGAACTCCAGCTTCTTCGCAGGTCACTTTGGCTGATGCGGGGCAAGATGCGGAGGCCACATCAGTACCTTTGGTAGTAGTGATGGGTTGTGGGGACCCTGAACTAACAGGGCGACAGCTCGAGATGAGAGGAAACTGGCAAGTTTAGCTAGATCTATGATCTACACAACCCCCCCATGACACCACTGGCTGGGCATCTTTCTCCAGCTCGATCAAGGATCTGCTGCTGCAAACTGTCAATTTCATGAACTAGTGTGGAGCAAATGAGAAGGAGGGCTGTCACTATCATTCTCCTAAGCGGCACGTGACGAGTGCAACATTGACTTTCTGTGGGTATGCCGGTACTGTCATGGTGTGTTGACGAGCAGGATGACTGCGGCTCTGCACAGAAGTTCCTGCAAAGGTTCGACACTTAAGTAGCAGTGCATTCAGTGCCATGATCATGCTCAGGGTTTAGTAGCTTGAGTACAAGTTTCTAGATCAGCCCCCAAGTTGAAAAAGCTTTCAGAAACTCAGCCGTACCTAGGTACACACCCACCGGGCGGGTTGAAAACTCTGATTTCTCAGTGTCTGAAGTTTTGGCAGTCTCGAAGCACAAGGATGCCTCCAGGCCACCTCCAGAATTCTTCGAGTAAAGGGGTTTTTCTTCTTCAAGCCAGATTTCAGCCCAGATCGGGAAATCGACTGAAGCCAATTCACAAGGGGGGCCTGCACGCACCGATTTCTACGTCGGCAACACACACCTCCCGGGAAGCTCACAGGCAACACTGAGCAGCATGCACAGGCTGCAGCTAGATGCAGTTGTGACAATCGGCTTTTCCGACAAACGGTGTCCCGTCAACAGTCATGCTCCTGCCATTTCAGAGTGCTGTATGTGCTTGACGGAAACTCTGGGCTGATTGTGACATGTCACTTGCTTTTGCAGGTACTTCAGACTTCAGAATTCATTTCCTTCTGTTTTTTCCTTTTGGCTTGGCAAGATAGAAGCAGCTTTAACCAGTTGCGAAACCTGCGCCCATGAGGTTGCGGCTGGACGGCTTCTTGACGTATGTTGCAGGCTCCCTGCGGCAGCTGCTCTGGAGACTGAAGGCGCAAACCGCTCGCCTCGGAGTGGAAGTTGCGTTGAAGAGAGCCTTTTTTTCGCCTGTTTTCAGGCCAGCCTGAAAGCTGGAACTGCTGGGCCGGAGGTTACAAGGCAGGGCATGGCAGGGCTTGAGGGAACCGAGGGAACAGAAAGAGACGAGTGTGGATGCCAGATGCAGTGAAGGAACCGCCCCACCCCGCGCGTCGCAGTGCCAGACCTCTCCTCAAGATTTCTGACACTCGCTTCGTCGAAGCTCAGCGGAGGCGAAACAATGAGGAAGGATCCTGGGTTCGTTTGGAAGCCTAATTGTTTGGGACATGTTAGGACTTGCAAGGAGTGTGGAACGTGCAGGGTAACGGTCAACCGTGTGAAGGACAGGATGCGACCACGACTCCCAAACCCATCAATAGCAAGAGCATACCAACGGCAGCGGCGGCGGAACAACGCACACAAAAGGAAACGCAGATTCCAAAGCCTAACCTGGGCAATTTGTTTGAAGAAGAATCTTGCAACAGTATCCTATACTGAACGGAAGCTTGTGCAGGAACCTTCAGCTTCAGCTAACGCGGACCTTGCAGCTTGTTACGCAGTACCTGCGCAGTGCGTCGGGCAGGCGCTGGCAGTTCAACCGGACACGATGTGTTGTTTTATTCGCGCACTTGTAGGTTTCAGCAATTCATCTGGCACCTTTATACTTCACTGTTAGGGTCGGGTGAGTTCTGCTGAACCTGTGACAGATGAAGACTGTTCCAGATGAGGAGGCTGCTTCGCCAACTGTTGCTCCTTCTTTGGACGTACCAGCACCAGCTTGAGAAATAATCTCATGTGATACATCCCCAGCTGTCGTGCCGTCATCTTGAGGGGAGCATCCTGATTGTTTTCATCTGCCAAGGTCGTCAAAGAGTTGGTCCCAGCAACAGTTGAGAGCCGTCAACCATCATTATTACAAATACCATGTTTACCAGTAGTACCATTCTTATTGTTGCTATTTTCCATTACAATTATTAGTTCATGAAGTTCATGTCATGCAGTCAAGGCCTCGAGACTGGTCAATGCAGGTTCTGAGGATGCATAAATCAGAAAGGGATACCAGAAATCCGAACCTGGGCAAACCCCACGCATCCCGAAGCCCGAAGCCCGAAGCCACGAAAACTATGCAAACCCTCATTTATTCCCCCATGTATCTCCATGTATACCCCTATATCCCGACCTGTCTCCCTCTTTGTGAGCCACAGGCTAAACTCCTAGCATAACCCCGATAATTCTCCCCTATATTATATAATC
Organism: Symbiodinium pilosum; assembly: GCA_905231905.1. Taxonomy (NCBI): domain Eukaryota; class Dinophyceae; order Suessiales; family Symbiodiniaceae; genus Symbiodinium; species Symbiodinium pilosum. The sequence goes on along the minus strand of CAJNIZ010001916.1, from coordinate 11,252 downwards.
CCCTATAAACCCCTTTAAGGAGTGTAGACTATAGCTCATACCCAGATGTTAAGCTGACATAGTGCCAGGCTGCTGCAGCATTTGGCGGCCCAGGTGTTGGCTGCTCCACTTGCCGCCCTCAAGGACCCTTTTGGACCTTTCAGCATACTCCGCACAAGATGTCAGCCACGGACTTGCTTACCATGAGGCTGAAAACTCTGCATTATTTTCTATCAACCCCAATTAAGAAATTCATAGTATACGGACTCCTACTATGGATGAAGGAAGTCTTACACCGCGTTCTGTATCTACACGTTAGCTGCGCCCCGCTCCTTTCATTCTGTTCTGACGATCGTGTTTGGGATTTGTTCCAATGAACATAAATCTTGCACCTCTCCCCGGCCCCCCCCCCACCCCCCAACGTCAGTAATCAATATTAAGAAGCAGGTGCGGGGTTGCTGCTTTAGGGCCTTCCGATGTTGAAAATTCCAAGTGTTTTTCAAGATGTCATCCATCCACCGTACTGTCAGTTGCCTCAAGCTGAGGGTAATCCTATCTAGCGGTTCTATCTTAGATCTGGGTGCCCTTTCACTTTGTTCCTGATGTTCAACTCATTGAGTCATCCTTTCCTCAAATTGCCCACAAACTACATCGCCAAAGGCGCAAACATTTTTGTGGGATACACTGGTCTTGTTGCCCGCTCAACTTGTTGAGTGGTTTATTGGTTGTAGCGTGTTGGACCGTCACCTTGAACGCGTGTAATACGAAATTCTCAAGATGTAGCTACAAAAGGAAATGTGTAGTTGCCCGAGAATTGCTTGCTGAACTCTAGACCCTGCATAGAACTCTAGTTCCGCTTGTTACTCATTCCTCAAGCATCCTTGTTGCGTCTAGCAGCTATAGCCTGCCTCTCTGAGGAGTCTACGCAAATTAGAGACATGCCCTACGATTTGCAGAGTTTCCTGGGATTGGTAAGGGATGCCTGGTGCAGAGAAGCTCCATAAGACCACAGCCAGGCTCAATTGGCATCCTCGGCATGGAGCGGGCAACGAGGCTTAGCGGTGCCCCTGTTTGGAGGTTAGGTTAGGGCTATATTGGGGTTTGTATTTAGTGGTTATTTTGGGTATATAGTACGGGTACGTATTAGGGTTGTATGGCTTCAGGGGGCACAGGCTTGTCAGCATTGTTTCTCACCAGCGAGCAGACAGACTTCATATCTGGGAACGTCTCCCTGTGCCATTTATCAGGAAGGCACGTTGTAGATGCGTTGGATGGCCTCAAACACATGTAGTGAGGGCGATGGAACCTGCCGAACTGGAAAGACGTTGTGATGTGTAAGGCAGGCGGCATTTTGCATCAATGTCTTATCGTTAAACCAGGTATTTGTTGATGTCGACTCCATATTCCGCAGCCGAATGCATTGAGCACTTTCACCTCTCAAGTCTGCATATGTCTGAACAGGCGATGTCCAGACCTCCTGCACCTTGCACCTGTGGGCTGCATATGTGGAGTTGCTCGGCAGCAAAAAGAAGCCAACCTGAAGAGGTATCAACGTTTCTCACGCTTCTCCGGAAGTTTTTTGTGGTAGGTTTTGCGCTGGAACAGGGAGTTGGGTTTTGTTGTGATGGTGGCAGCTGCAAGACGCATCAAACATGTTGGTCATGCCCCGTTGTTTGCAGGGCAAGCAATGTAAGGCAGCCCACATGGCTAGAGCATCAGCAGCTTCATGACCTAGGCTTCACTTTCAACAGTACGGGAGTGCTACGTGCAAACCGACTTCCGGCAGTAGTTAGTGAATTGGCAGGTCACATAGAAAGCTTTTAAGTATCTGAAATCTGTTGCGGGCCCTACAGAAGTCTTGTACGTAAAGCCTTCCCTCCCTTGTCTGAGGCTCGTCGGTGCGCTGCTGCAAGGTGCTCTACGTTCAGGCAAGCTGCGACCTGTTTTTGATGTCTCATGCCGTACGAAGGCTATGGCAACAATTTAGGGCGGTAAGTAACGTCTGTGTTCATTGCCTTTATGATGCGGTTGCAGTGGATATGGAGCTCAAGGAAAGAATTCAGGAGCAGAACCCTGATCACCCACACTGTGGTGTTGGTGGTGGTGAGGGCTGCCCTGCAGCAGCTGCAGACGGATTGTTTGTTTGGTAGTGCAGCCCTTTAGTCGGCAGGCAGGACACAAAGCTTGCTGCTCTGTATTGGTTGGTTGGGTTTTGTGTAGCTTGGCTTTGACCCTGATCTGTCCAGCCATGGAGCATTGTGTTGGACTCCACCCGAGATCCTTTCCGGACTGTGACAGGGATGGCACTCACTCTAGCTTCGCTAATCTTAAGGTTGTTGGTTTCGTGCGGCAAGATTCTGGTGTATTCGCAACGCAGTTCCTGGCTTGCGGGTTCATATTCAGCTGCAGACCCCAGGTGCTGTTGGCATTCAATTGGGCCACTTGCTCTTGGTGATGCTGCTGGATTTCCCACATCCACTGGGGCAGCGGGCAGCAATGCTACCAGTCTTCCCTTGAGACCATGAAGCGTTGATCCTGTAGCAAGCCCAAGATACCTTTGGCTTCAGACACAGACTTGAGATTTAAAGAACATGTGCAGGTTAAGGCTTGCGAAGCTCTTAAGCTGACATTGCGTCTGGTTCTATCCAACCTCGTTAATTTAATGAAGGGATGCAGGCAAGAAGATTTGATGGGCGAGGGAGGAGATGCAGGCTATTCAAGATTTTGGGATTTGACACGGGACGCGAAGAGCATTATTCAGTTGAAGACGTATTGCATGCCTTCAGCTCCACAAATTTCGCAGCCTGGATGGTAGAAGTTCCGGGCGGGGATGTCCAGCATGTGCAGGGGTGCAGTTGTTGTACTTGACGATCTATTGAGTTTACGTGAAGCCTCACAACACCCACGTTCTGAATCCCTGCAGCATGCAAAGCTCTCCCTAGAAACGTAGTTCTTTAGCTTGTTCTTCCATTCGTCACTCAGTACGCAGTGTGCAACAGGCAAACTATACATGCCTAAAGCATCTGCCGGTAAGGAAAGTGCTCCTCAAAAGCAGGTGCAACCACATACTTTGCCAATGAAAGCACAGGCGGCCCGTCTTGGTAGGCGTGAGATAATAAGAGAGGCACTTCACGCCAAAGCTGCATTTCTTTTTTTGTACATGCAGTTCTGCAGTGTTAGCATGGTTGTTCGTGTTGCGCAGTCTGTTCTGGCCTGTGCTTTGTCCATCTATCTGTTGCCATTTTTTGTGTCGAAACGGGCGTTTTCACATTGTTTTGGGCTTCCTGTAGTTCTGGGCCTGGGAGAAGACGTGGCTCAGGGCAGGAACCATGGGATCAAGCATAGTATCGTGTCGGGGCGATCTCAGTGGCAATTGCTTGGGTGCTTGTTCTCTCTGATTGTCCAAAAGACCACGTTGCGGATTGATGGACGACGAAGATCCTGGCCTTCCCGTACTTTCACGACTTTGAGTTCAAACTGTAAGGGGGCGATCCTGGCGGCAAGGGTATTGAAATTGCAGGTGGTCAAGGCGTTCAAGATCATGATTGAGGCAAGCTCGTCGCTTTCGAGCATATGACAGCGATGCTAGCGCAGTATTGGTCCTTCACCAAGGTGGCAGAGGGAGCTTTTCTGGAGTTGCTCGGCTGCCAGCTTGGCTTCAGACGCTGTTCATCCCAAAGGACGGCAGTGGATGCATCAGTAGCAGACTTGTGGAGAGGGATGGCGATAGGCAGCTCTTGCCGCTGGGTTGCACCGAAGGTCAGGGTGCCCACAGGGAAACAAACTCATTGAACACGTTGCTGCTGGACAAAAAGATGGCGGAGAAGGACAGGTGGGCTGGCCAGCCCGTATGGCTCAGCGTGTCAGGCGTTACGAAAAGTTCGAGCGATGGGCGTAGCGGTGTGACCAGGAGCTTTATACCGCCATGCGGACGACAAGATCTGCAAGTACGTGCTGGATCTGCACAATCGACAGTGATGAGTGCTGGCCCACAGTTCTGCCCTCATTACGCACAGTGATCTGCTGGGTCGAGTTCAAGATCGGTTTCCAAGCTCCAGTTACGGTCCTTCCCGGCGTTGCAGCTCTCGAGCAGCACTGCTTGACGAACACGGTTTGAACACGAAGGGGCGCGAAGCTGATTGTGCCAAATGGTGGCTGCTGTCAGGAACCTAGCTCAAGGCAGCATTGGTGCACTCGGGTCCTGATTGGAATTTCTGGATACCAGATCTGGTTTGGGGTACCTTGGCGACAACTGCGGAGCACGCTCCCGCGACCTTGACAAAGCAAGGCTGAGCGGAATCAAGGACCTGACGTGGCTCACGGCGGTGAGGGTGACAACGCTTGATCAGGTAGTGCGCCGTGCCTGGAGGGTTCAACAGGTCCGAGGAGATGATGAGGTCGATAAAGGAGAGGGCAGGCCTCTGTGATCATCTCACAACTCCAAATTTCATATAATGTTTGTTCAGCTGGCTCTGTCACCGAGATGGCTTATGGTCGTGCTCTTTCTGACTTTCTGATGAGTCTACAAGGTAACACGCGGTGGCGCAGTGCTCCCGGATAGGGCTCGCGTCAGACCTGACACAGGAAATCTGCGGCGATGTGGAGTTCACCTTGTCCTTGTTCTGTGCTTTTTGCAAAAATTGTCGCAGACATGGAACTTTGATATATCTAGATACAAGAACAAAGTCCCAGACCTGGCGGTGCGCGAGATCTTGGGCAGGCAGGAAGAAGTTCCTCAGAACCTGGGCCTGCTCCTCAAGTCATGTTCTCCATCTAGAGGGTAGCCATGTTGGGCGGCGCGATCGCCGAAGCCAAGGCAACTACGAAGTTGAAGTTCAGGACGGCGCCGCCTGAGCAAGAGCTCTCGCTGCGTTCATGATGCTGATTGCCGCGATCTAGAGAGTGGCGTCCTCCTTGAAACAATACGTCTCCTCCAGGAGATCTAACTAAAATGGTAGAGGATCCCAGAAAAGTCACTGCATGAGACTTTTTGGGGAAGATCATGCTGAGTTCTGCGAGCTGCTGTGGCAGGCTATCCCGATGTCATTCTGACGTACTCCAGGGAGCCGGCTCGCAAGTTCGTGTTGTCTTGTTCAAGGAGCGATGGCTTTGGGCGAGGTCGCGGAGCTGCCTGCCCGGCGCGACTGTTCGATGATTTCTCCTGGCGCCTGACTCCCTGCTCAGCGCCAGCAGCCGAACTCGACAAGCCCAAGCAGCATGACACCGGGCTTCCGTGTGCTGCAGGGCAGGAGGCTCTGCTGGACATGATGTCTGGGGAACCAATTCCTTAATTTCTTTCATGATGGCCCGGCCTGTTGTCCTTTCAGGTGGTGAAGGAACCCTCCCTCTTCTTTGTGGATTTGAACAGGTGCGAGTTCAGCACAAGTTCTGTGAGAAGCCTAAGCACTTCTTGGTAACCGCAACCAATAAGCTCTGCGGTAAGTTGGCGGGGAGCTGTCAAGAAGGGCAGGTTCATGTCCCTTGCAGGGCCTCGCGCATGATGCTTGCGGCAAGGAGGTTTTTCTGACCAGGTTTGCTCAGAGGTCTCCCCACGCAAGCTCTATGCCAAACTATAGCTCTAGTCGTGGAGGACGCAGGTGAGCTCAGTCAGTTACGCCGCTCCCGTCAATTGGTCGCTCCCGCGCTGGGTCAGGTCGGAATTGAGCAGTGGGCGCAGTGTAGAAGGGTCGGCGCCATGAAGCCGGCGCACGTCAGCCGCAAAAACTCTTTCCTTGATATTGAATGTGAGCCAGGCCAATCGGCCCACCTCTCACGGTTTAGCCAGAGATCTCACCAGCGAGCACGGGTAATATTATCCGTGATGAGTGTGCAGAGCCAGTGACGTCTCCTAGACGTTCCATGCCCTTCGGATACCGCGTCAATGCCTTTTTTCTGACGTGCCGGCAAGGTCTCTCCAGCAAAAGATGGTGGCAGTTCAATAAGCTTTCGATTTCAGGGCAAGATCTTTAAGAGGTGTTCAGCACTTCCTGTTATTGACGGCTGGCAGCCTCAGGTCTATTTGGAACGCTGGAAACTGTTGAGGATGGATCCTGTGTTGGCCAATTTGGGTCTGTGCGAAGGTTCTTGGCTGTGACAACTGGGTCCCTGCTAAGGAGGCTCACGGTTATCTAGAGGAACAAAGTTCGCAGGCGCGACAGTGCGACCTCGGACTTCACTCACCAGATGGCTGTGATCACTGAGAAGCTCCAGTTGCCCAGCACGGATCTCAACGTTTCCTTTCCCATTGGGTCAGATCTCATGACCAGCGCTTGGCCTGCTGCTGGGTTCTTGACTACAGGAAAGCTTCTCATCAGTTGCCGGTTCGGCCAGGTCCAGGTCATCGCAAATTCGCAGTGATCTGCGTGGAGGGCAGCGATCACTGACATCCGTGCTGCTGTCTGCAAGCTCGTGGCCTTCAACTTCTACGGTCACCGTCGTTTCACCTGTCACCTTTTCCTTACTTACAACCCACCTTTCCATTCACCTTAATTCTACCATTATTCCTGTTAAAAGTATGGCTTCGAGATCACTCAAAACAGCAATGTCTGCCTAGATGATCGCGGATGCTGTTCACAGCTGGCTGGGAGTGGGCTTAGAACGCAAGAAGCTGCAGTCCTCTGCGTTGCCCGTGATCACGGGTGTCACCCGCAATCTTGAGAGGATGATTCTTGAGATCAAGAAGGACAAAGAGGAAGAACTCGTCGAGTTGATAGAGGCAGCTCAAAAGAAAGCTGATGTTCGGATCCAGCCAGCTCTGGACACAGTTGGACGAGCCCTTTTCAGATCCATTTTTGAGAGGCCTCTCTGGAGAGGTCTCTGAGACAGTGGAGAAAGGCGGTCCTCTTAGGCCCGCCAAGAGAGATCTCCTACGAAGAGGGTGGATTTGGTCATCCTGAGTCATCCTCATTCATGGATTCACGTGAGACCACGCATGGTGTTGGAATTCTCTTCCATGGGAGGCTTCATCAGGCTCGGCAGTTTATTGAGGTGATCCCCAAGGAGTTCTCCAAGAGGTGGTGAGTTCGCAAGACGCAAATAGTTCACATGCATTGAGATGGTTTCTGTGATCCTGGCCTTGCAGACTTTCCAGGACAGGGTGAAGGGTAGAGACGTTCTTCTCTACGTAGAGGCGGTTCTTGTGAAAAGGGATACTCTTCCAGGGAGGATCTCTCAGCCAACATTTTCATAAATAGGATCTCGTCAGATGCTAAGCCGGCAGATTGGCCATCGAGTGGATGGCTGCATCTTGGCGAGCGATCGGGCTTGCGTACAATTCCTTGCTGCTGGCCGGAAGTTCTGGCAAGTAAGTGCTCGTGAAAAACCATGCCAATTTCATGGAAATGTTGCAGACTGGATAGACCTGGGTGGAAAGCTCTGTTGTCTAGATTCGCAGAGCTGCCGTGAAGGCTTGTGGCAGAACGCTGGTCGCAGTTGGCGATCGTTACCCATTTCGGATTCCAGGAGAGATTAGAGCGAATTTTGATCAGGAAGGGCTGCTCAACCCCACGGCAGAGCAGCAACAAGGCTCAAAAACGTGCAGCCTGCATTTGTTGCTTGTTCAAGCTGACCGCGTGAACGTGTGAACGTTTCTTGATGTAAAGTGGGCTTCTTCATGTTGATTTCAGGGCAACCCTGAGCTTCAGAACACCCGGCATCCCAAATTGAAACTCAGGCTCAGCCTGCCTTCTGCGCGCGCCTTTAAGATGCCAAGCTCCCGCTCGGCCACGGAGTCTGCTGCAGAGGCGCGGCATTTGTTTTTTCAGATGTTCCACGTCGTGCCAGTTGTTTTGATGTCCCGTAGGGCCGGAGCAAACAAAATTAGGAAGACTCCCAACAACAGGTCACAGGATTAAATACCAATTAGGTAAAAATTGTCATGCAAAACCAATTTTCTACTTGATGCACTTTTTTCTATTTCTGCTTGCTTCCTTTCTGCCCTGCAGTCCCGCTTGTTTGGGCACGGCTGCAGATGTGCCTAGCCCTTGCCCTGACAGAGAGCCCACAAAGGCGGAGGGTGCTCTTACACAATCATTGATGTGCGTTCCCAAACTGAAGAAATATCTTGTGTGTTAGATGTTGTGAAACATGTTGACTTAATTCACGTTTGCTCGATGGTGCTTTTGGAGGCCCCGAAGCCTCCCAGTGGACTCTTTGCCTCGCTCTGCTCTGGGCCAGTACGCAGGGTGCTTGGAAGATGCCTATATTTGTGCCAATACATGTATCTGCCTCATTTTGAGACGGTGAGCGATCTCTACGTTTTTGGGACATGATGAGCTTCATGCGGACCTGTTTAGAAGCATGCTCATAAGTTCAGGCTAAACCTCAGTCCAAGTTCGACCCCATGGTCAGACAGTGGACAGCATGCCAAGCCAAAAAGAATGGATGGCCACACTACTTGCAGCCTGTCAGTTTGACCTCCTCTTGACTGAGGTGCCGCTTCGAGCAAGGTGGTGTCCAAGGCATGCCTACTCCTCTTGTTTTCGTTGATCCCAATCCAGAACCCAATCCATCCATCCAGTGTGGCATTTTGGGTTCCGGGAACAGGGTGGTAGTGGGTGGTGGTGTGCAGCTAAGCCACCAGGCCTCAAGCTTCTGGGACAGCCTCCCGAAGATCGCAGTCAGCCCAGCTTTCGAAACGACAGCTGTTTTCAGAAGGCAGAAACCAATGCCATAACAGAGTTGAACGTCTTGCAAATTGCACATGAATGAGCTTGTGCAACCCAGGTGGAGCGGCTTTTTCAGGAGATGAAGGTAGAGCCAGCAAGCAGGGAGCCTGAATGCCAGACTTGTGCACACATCCTAGGGCCTAAGGTTCACGTACCTTGAAGGACCTTCGTCAAAGGAATTTGCAACGCTTGGGAGAAAGCTTGCCTCGATCACTGCGTGATGGTTTCCAGCAACACATATCCAATCAGTGTGTTACAGCGAGTAACTTTGCATTGCAAGGGCTTCATCAGAAATAGCTCACGCAAGACCATCTCACGCTGGCAGCCTTGATCGCTTGATGTGGGCGAGCCCGCCAGCTGGTAGCCATGACGCGTAAGATCAAAGCAAACTGCAAGGAAGGCGCAGGCGCTGAAGTTCTTTTACTTGGCGAAGCCAACTTCTCCTTTGCTTTGGCACTGCTGGGCCTGCTCCTTCCACCTGCAAAGCCTGCGAAGCGGCCGGGGCAGCAGCCAGGGCAAAAAGAACAGGACGAGCTTTGGGAGCAAGCCCTGAAGGAGAGGTTGGGCATCGTCGCGTCCTACCTGCAGCTACCATCAGAGGCATGCAAAAGCCTCAGGCTCACCGCGACCTGCTACGAGAGTCACCCTGAGCCCTGGTTGCATTGGAACTTTTTGTAAGGGTTTTTGTTTGCCTTGAGCCCTCCCTGGTCAAGGAGCTGGTTGAAAAATATCCGGAGGCAGTTGGCATCTTGTCCCGACTTCGTGACTTCGGGGACATGGTGGAAGTGCGATTTTCTGTGGATGCGCTTTGTCTGGAGAGCTTTGGTGACAGTCGCTGGGATGTAGTCGCTTGGAATCATCCGCATCTTGGCACCGAAGATCTCAAGCTCCACGGCTATCTTCTTGCCCATTTTTTCGACACGGCAGCCAGATCTTTGCGCCGGAATGGGAGAGTGGTGCTTGCTCTCCTAGAAGGACAAGAGGCGAGGTGGGAACTTGCCAAGCACGCCGCTGCGCAGGGCTTCAAAGTTCATAAGGCTGTGCCCTTTGAGACCTCTTCCTTTCCTGGCTACGAATGCAAGCGGAACAGCACAGGCAAATCCTTCAAAAATTTGCACGTGCAGAAGGCAACTGCAGCGCCGATGCTGAGCCGATTGTACCATCTGCTCCATGTTGAGTCTGGACTTACAGAGTTTTTCGAAGGGGCGGACGTGACCGCACCTGTTGCACACAACACAGCAAATGCCATTGCAGAGACTTCACTTGCATGCAACCACTGTGGCAAGGTGTTCTCGACTTGCCAGGGCTTGAAAACTCATGTACGGCAGGTCCATGAGCTGAAGAAGTATGGCGACCGAGCCAGCGTGGAACACAAGTGTGAGTGCGGCCGCGCCTTTCGGGATGCAGAGGCGCTGTCCCAGCACAAACGTGCTGCTCACAACAACAATCATGGAGCTGCCCAAGGCGGATCAAGACGTCAAGGCTATAGCTACAGAAGCTGCGAGGTGTGCGGAATGTCCCTGGCTTTAGGGACCTCCATGGCTGCGCATCTGGAAGCGCTGAGGCCCGTGGACCGAAGAGTCTTTTGTGCCTGTGGCCGCTCCTTCCCCGAACCGCGGGCTCTGGAACAGCACCTGCGAACCTGTGCTGAAGCGGCTTCCTTGGCTGAACCTAAAGCTGCTTGTACGTCTTCCGTGTTCGTGCACGGGCTGGGTGGCTTTCTGCAAAGGCTGTGTTGGCCTTGCCAGATGGGCATTTTCGCGCGGAAAATGGACCGGGCTCTCTGCTCCAGAAAGGATTCCGACAACTGTTGGATGTATTTCTTGTCCGTGTCTCTACATCCCATTAGGGATGCCATGACTCTTGAAGCCATAAGGTCTGGAAACGGCGCAGTGCTGTGTGCTTTCCTTCGTCGAGGACCTGTAGCTGAAGGGTGACACCGTGAACGGTAAGTCTTCAGGTACATTCCTCTAAAGGAATGTAACATGTAGCAGCAGCATCCTTCAGCTGTAATCTCTGTGAGAGACCGTTTACCTTCGAAGACATGGCGCATTGTGACAGTCAAGTCTGACCAGTACAACCCTCAAAAGGCCTTGCTGGACTTCGCGAAAGCTCTCAGCACAGAGTGCAAGGACTGAGGTTCTGCCCGTTTGCATGACAAGTGGTGCTTCTTTGCTGCTGGTTTCATGGGTTCTGAATTTTCAGAGGATTGAGGTCGTCCAGCCACTTTCAGCTGAGGCCGTGTCCAGGGAACGACTGATCAGCTTGACTTGACGGTCTGACGACTTCAGCTCTATTTTGAGGAGTGCAGGCTCCTGCTACTCAAAGGAGGTTGGCAAGGATGCTGATGGTCAGTGTTTAGGAAGCTGCATGCCGAGGACCATGTTCTGCTCTTGCACCCTCCTGAAACCTGTTGGATGTTCAGTTTTCGTAGTCTCCCATGAAGATGTTTGCCGTGATGCTTGCTGCTGGGGTGTGATAACTTGCCGACTTGCCAGTGACGACAGCTTGTCGACTTGAAAGCTTTGGCTGGTGAAGGGAATCCAAACGTTTTAATTAAACTCCGAGGCGACCCGACTGCATGTAGTTGCAAAGTTGCGACCAATT
>CAJNIZ010001915.1:8539-27609 GCA_905231905.1 Symbiodinium pilosum | reverse complement strand
CCTGGCTCGTCTTCAAGCGACCCAACAACAACAAAGACCAAACAGCAAAAAAAAACACGGGTTCCCACTAAACCCTACAGATTTATAGGTTTGTCCCTGGTTTAAACCCCAAAATACTACAGTCCTTCTTATTGGGGTCCCCACAGGGTAGCCGTAATGTTGCGAATCCCCCCACATAGGGGTTTCCATAAATTAGGGGTACTATCTTGGGGTGCAAGAAAAACCGACTCTAGTATGTTGGGGTTGTCTGTAACGGGGTCCCCCTATTGTATGGATCTGTATGGTTATATAATCCTTCTTTAGTTGGAGCAAATGGTATGATGACCTGCATACTACCCAACGATCATTCCAGAAGGAAGCCACTCAGCGTCTAGAACTATGTCCTACACCACTACACCCTGAACCTGAAATCTCAAAGCTCTTTCTGATAGATTTTGCCTCCTAAACCCAGACAGCTCTGTGTCTTTTTTCGACTAGCAAACAGATAGCGTCCGATAGGCGTGATCGGGCGTAACCTCCTCGACCTGTGACATGTCCCGGCCGATTGAGGTTCTCATGAGGGGACGGCGTTCACCATTCCGGAAACGCACAGACATTATCTTTATGGCACATGATCTGACACCCTCTCTGTGCAAGACCTCTCTCCCTAAACCCTAAACCCTATAACTACTATTAATAGCTGGGGGCGCGGTGTGTCATCATCCAGATGGACCAGCAGACGAGTAAATGCTGGGCTCCCCAGATCAAAATAGTATGGGGTTTAGGGTTTAGGGTTTAGGATAGTATGGGACACCCGGAACCCTAACCCGCTAGGGGCTAGTTTAAGGTTTAGGGTTTAGGGCTTTGTGATTGGTGCAATGCGGCTAAGGCTAAGGTTGCTCGGTTAGGACTTGACACGTCGGAAAAATTATGGAAATCCGTGAAATAAGAGCTTCTGCGAAGAATGCCTCTTGATTTCTCGTCACCTTGTCATTTCCACAGCACATTCTTGGTGAAGTCTGTGGAGGTTCCCATACATGGAGATTCTGCGCTAGATTTTCTTTTCCTGGCCAACGTAGCCTGGCTGAAGCCAACACCCTGCAAACTTCGGCCCAAAGCCCTTCAAAACCCCGACACGGGTAACCCTGAGTCTGAAACTGTTGCAACCTAAACCCTAAACCCCCAGTTGAGTAGCGTTTTTTTTGGTGGTTGAACCTAGTAAGATTATATTCCTTATATAAAATAATACTATACCCCAAAGGGAGGATAGAATCTTACTCTATAATGGGATCCATAGTATCCCCAAATAAGATACTACTCAGTTGGAGGTTCAGGGTAATAATAACCAAAGTAGAACTATCCTGATAACCTAATTATAGCCCCTAAGTTGCCTAATATTGCTCAAAGTTCAAAAAAAGATATGTACCCTGCGCCGCTACACCGTAAACCCTGAACCTTCGAGTAAGCCCTAAACCAAACCCAAGTAGACCCTCAACCCTAAATCCTAAACCTCATCCCTGCGACAGCGGAGTGCCTGAATCTGCGAACCAGCAAACGTTGCCCCGTTCATCTTGCGGATGCAATCCTTGCAGTTCAGGGTTTAGGGTTTAGGGGTTAAGGATCCAGTGTCTAGGCTTTAGGGTTGGGGGTTGGCCAAAATGTCCTTTGGGGAAAACTATCCTGTGATTTTTCATCATGGCAGTTTTGTGAACAGGAACTTTGATCAACTACCTCTGGTGTCTTTGGTTTTCCGGGATTTTTTCAGGATTTAGGGTTCACTGTAAGGTCTAATCATTAAGGGTATACTCGCCTCCGATTCCTCTTAACTTCTGGGACCTGGTTGAAGCCAGTAGGGACTAAACCCTAACCCTGAACCCTACACAATAAACCCTTTTGGGGCTCAAAGAAATGTGCCCTTGTTGGCGCGGATATCTCTCCAAGTTCGTGGTTCTAAACCCGGAACCCGCAACATGGACCTCAAATCAAGCCTAATCTCACATCTGAGCCCTGAGGGCTTAGGGGTTGGGGTCTAAGCCTCAAACCCTAAACCCCTACCCTAAACCCTAAACCCCTAAACCCAGAACCCCTAAAACCAAAACCCAAAAGTTTCCCGAGCCCTCGGACCCAACTGCGAAGGTCTACTCCAGAAACGCATAACCCGAGTCCTGAACTGAAGCTCGTAAATCTTAAGCCTTGAACCCGGGAAGGATAAAGCTCATACCATAGAAAAGGTGACCGCACAAAGCCATTGGAATCATGAGAAACCCTAAGCCCTACACCCTAATGCCTGAGCCCTGTTTATAGGAACCTTGATCATTCTAGGTAAGCCTGAACCCTGAACTTACTGGTTCTTAGTGGGGCATAAGGGAATACATATCCTATAGGTATTGGGACTATATGGGATTGTATTCCTTTATTTATTCCCTGCTAAGAACCATTTAGTAAACCCTACATCCTTAACCCCCAAAACCCCTACATGGTCTGGGAACCTTTGGGGAAAGTAAACCAGCAATCTATCTGGGATGAGGTCAGATTAGTTCAGTGTAATGTGCCAAGAATTTGTCAGCCAGCTAGCTTTTGGAGTTGTAATTGGTGTTGACGATATCTCCTAGGGTTCTCGTACATTTCGAATGAGCAAGTTGCTTTCAACAAAAATGTTCACTGGAGGGGTTACAGCAGATTATCTTAATGCCCCTCACTCATTCCACTTCTGGGCTAATTGAGCCAAGATGTCCTCCCCCGACTTACATGGAACCAGAACAGGGGTTCCTGATAAGGTATGTTCAATATTCGTGAGTGGAGCAGGGTTTTGATGTTGGGGGAAGAGACTACGCCTGCCACACTCGGTAATTACCTTCTGGCATGTGGTCTTCCCTTACCCTAAACCCTAAACCCTAAGCCCAAAACTACGACTTTCCAAGGAAGGCACCCGGATCTACCTTCTTCAGAGAAACATCATGCAGTTCGGTAGTTTTACCCTCTAACCTACCCAGACCCCCAAAAGGATCTAGAAATGAGATCCCCATGTGGGAAATTATCTAAGGATTATATAGGGGGGTCATAATGGGTTTATATGCGCATATACGGGATCTAGTTTTTAGATTCTGCCAGGGGTCTGGGCCTAGTCCAAACTTCTAGTATCCCCTGAGTAACCCTCATAGGAACCCTACGCAATCAACCCTCAACCCGCAACCCTAAACCCTCAACCCTAACCCCCTTTAAGGAGTTTAGACTGTAGCTCAAATGACTGACATCACAACGCGGCCTCCGCAGCGCCTTCTGTAGCAAATCGAACCCAGACCTGGGTGGCCAGGGTGGAAACGCGGTTTAGGGTTTAGGTTTCTCAGAATACGGGCCCAATCATTTCAGAGATGTGCAGCGGTTACACGGGATTGTAGAGTCCCTGGACGCCAAAAGGGTTGCGGGACATCCCGACATGTTAACTTGGGCCACGCATACTGTGTGGCATGCAGCTTGCTATATGGGAGTTTTCCCTGAGCCACGGAAATGGTCTCAAACTGCAGGTTCTCGCAACTTAACACCTAGGCGCAGAATTTGCACGAGCTCGGGAGCGTGAGCTTTCCGATTACACAGCACTTGTGCCACCAACCAAACCTAAACCCTAAACCCTAAATCCTAAACCCTAAAAACTAAACCCTAAATCCTAAACCCTAAACCCCAAACTCTAAACCCAATGCAAACTTGCGCGAAACGAGCTGGGATGCTATGAAAACTGAAGAACGAAGGCCCTCAGGATATGGCTTCAGCAACCACCAAAACCGTCATGAGCCCTATGGATCCCCCAAAAGCCCCGAGGCCCACTCAACTTATTTTCAAATTGAGGGGTACCGTTTTTGGGGGGTCCCATAGTAAGGATTATAATATATTGGGGTCTATATTGGGGTCCCCTTATTTTGGAAAAAAGCCCATGTAAGTATCAACCTTAGCTATGGACTACAGTTAGGATGGGGGGGACCCACAGGGAGATATAGGTCCTAAACCCTAAACCCTAAACCCGGGGGCTACAGGGGGATATTCCGGTATGTACTGGAACTTTAGTCCAGGAGTCACGTAAAATCCTATGGTCCCATTCGAGCCTTGGGCCCGCGCCCTGGCTGTGATGCCGCCACAGTCCGGAAAGCAGTCTGGGCATAATCTTCACTTTGAGCTTGGGGTTTAGGGTTTAGGGTTTAGGGTTAAGGGTTTAGGGTTTCTGTGCCCTCCCAGGCCAAAAATAGAAGTTGTATCTTAAAGAATCCTTTCGGGATCTACAGTATTACTATACTAGAGATGAAAGTCCCAAGGAGACTAGAGCTGTAGAATCCCAAGTAGGGTTCAGGGGTTGAGGTTTAAAGGTTCAAGGTTTAGGGTTACGGTTTTTAAGGTTGAAGGTTTAGGGTTACGGTTTTTAGGGTTGAAGGTTTAGGGTTAGGGTTTCAAGGTTGAAGGTTCAGGGTTGGGTAGGGTTTTAAGGTTGAAGGTTTAGGGGTAGGGTTTTAAGGTTGAAGGTTTAGGGTTCGGGTTTGAAGGTTGAAGGTTTAGGGTTCGGGTTTGAAGGCTGAAGGTTCAGGGTTTGGGTTTAAAGGGTTTAAAGGTTGAGGGTCGCGGTTTCAAGGTTGAAGGTTTAGGGTTAGGGTTTAAAGGTTGAAGGTTTAGGGTTAGGGATTAAAGATTGAAGGTGTAGGGTTAGGGTTCAAAGGTTGAAGGGTTAGGGTTAGGGTTCAAAGGTTGAAGGTTTAGGGTTAGGGTTCAAAGGTTGCAGGTTTGGGGGTAATAGGTTGAACGTTTAGGGGTCTAGGACTTGGAGCGTAAGAGTCAAGGTTTCGACATGCAGGGTCTGATGCAGGGCCTTATAAAATGTTTCGGGACCCTCCCTAAACCCTAAACCCTAAACCCTAAACCCCAAACCCTAACCTTTTTCATGGGGTTCTTCCTTACGGCTCCTTGAGCTTGAATAAGGCTTGGCAGCGAAAGGCTGCAGGCTTACTTTGAGGGACGCTGGGGTTAGGTACCCCCTTAACGGGTTTAGGGTTTAAGCCTTAATAAGCCCATTACGGCCCTAGTGTAAGGTTGCCTAATGTCCCAGAAAGTAGGATCTCGGGCTTAGGCACTAGTTTGACAAACTTTCGGTGCCGTGGGAAGGTCCAAGCCCCTACAACTGCAGGTGAATAAAGGGGTTCGCAAAATCGGGATCTGTGAGTGGGAGTAACTATGATGAATCATGAATGGAAACGCTTACAAGTATGGGGAACCACCTATTTCGCCAAGACGACAGATGGGTTGAGGCGGTAGCTTCTGAGCTTAACTGCGCTATAAGCATCACTCTACTCTGGGAGTATTGTGAGCCCCCTTCCGCCATAAATGTCAGGGACCCTATTTGCCTTGGAGTAGCCTGCAGCTGGCACGCTTCAGGCGCGCCATGCGCGAGGTCAAGAAATCCCCCCTGAGGAAGAGCCTTGAGTAGCAGAACCCCAGACCAAATAAAGAATCAAAAAAATGGACCCCCCCAAATGGCTATATTACTACATTGGGTACCTGAGAGTTTTATTAAGGAGTTTCCCCTAAACCTTACACCCTAAGGACTGTTCAGGTGCTCAATTTCTTGGATCCGTTAGGGAGTCTCAGACTCTTGCGCCACACAACAAGATTATCTCTCCTCCTGGCTTCGAAATGCCACCATGACACCAACATGAGCTATAGTCCAAACTCCTACTATCCCCTTAATAACCCCTATAATATAGGGCTTAAGGTTTAAAGTTTGGGGGGTCTAAACTCCTAATATCTCCTTTAATAACCCTTATTCTGAACTCTTATATTAATCCCCTATATAAGCCCCTTTAAGGAGACGGTGTGCATGGTTTGGCAGGTCGACCAGCAGCTTTGATGCGATCCTGTTACGTTTGTGGCAATGCTTGTCCCTCACAGCGTTCCCTATACTCTTCACGATAAACCCATACAAACGCTCATGCTGCGATGATTCTAGACGGGTCAAAACAACACCTGTCTGAACTTATGTGAATGTTTCTTGTACCCCCTCTTTGTTTGTAGGCCTATATCCAAGAGGAAGACCTAATTTCACTCAGCACTGGGGACCCTAGTGTCCGTAGTATCACCGTTCAAGATACTACCTTAATTTTGTCCTTAAACCTTAGACTGACCCCAAAAACTTGAATCTTAAACCGTAAACCTTAATCCCCTAGCCCCAAACCGGCTTCGACAACAACACATCTCAGGCTCAAGCGAAGCACTTCACCGAATCGTTCGCACTCCTAGGACCCAGAGAAGTTCTGAGCGTTTAAGGCTTAGGAATTTACAGCTTCGGGTTTGGGGCTTACCGCTCAATGGCTTTTCATGAAAGATGATATAAAGAATTGTGAGGGATCCTGATCTAATCTCGTGCATGCTAGGCAGTATGTGGCTCTCCGGATCGGACAACATGCTAAATGTCAAAAAGCTGCGTGCTGATGATTTCAAAATCATGCGACCGCTACCTTAGGTACCGTTAAAGCAACAACATGCGTAATGTGTGTTGACGGCTGAACTAGGCTCCGTGAAAGACTATAACCAAAAGGGGGTGCTTTCAGGGGTTGAGCCTTAGCACAAACAGTTCATCACATGAATCGAAAACAACGAAAAAGCAAACAACGTCTGAAAATCATGAGCATAACTTGTTTTCTCTCAACACGGAGCCTTTCTACACATCCCGCGCATGAACGGCTATTCGTGAATCCCACATTGACACCTCCGGAGACTTCATGACATTGGCACAGAATGCTTCAAACTCGATATGAAAATGTATTACTGTGGTACTTCCTGAAGATCGTTTTTGTTGTTTCAAAGGGTTTGGCATGTCTTTAGGTGGCAACTTTGAAGGCTGCCATTGGCAAAATCCCGCTGGACTTTAACCAGTCATTTCCCCTTACTCAGTTTACCCACGCAACGTGGGATTTTTTGGTTTTGGAAAACCTAAGCTTTTGTGGACCTGCGACAGAATCGGTAACATTGCACAAACACATGCGAAAAAATCGAAGTATCCGAGTTCACGGATTATTTGAAGTTGTCACGTGTCATGCGCTGCTGATTCGTAACCAATGTTCCTATTGCTTCCGCTCTTGTGCGTGAGGACGTCACATGTCTATGCGTCACGTGATGAGATTTCGGCGCACCAGATTAAATAGCTATGGAAGCACGGTTCCAGGATTTCGGGTTTCGGGAGTTCAGTGCTTTTCGGGCGCAAGTGCTTCAAGAACAGGGTTTCAAAGTCAATGGCTAAATCTTCCGAGAGTCATGCGGAACAGGCAATGATTCACCCAGCATTGCCTACAACGGTACAACCAAGTCAGCAACAAGCGTTGACTAGTGATATGCGCATCCGACATTTTTCACATTGCGGAGCTAACGCAAAAACTGAGCCCGCCAAAGGCAATTGCATGTAAAACACCGACATGCATAAACCAAACCAATGAAAAACTGTCAATGCTTTGAACTTCGCAGACTTCTGCGTGCAACTTCAATGAACATGCGTTTGTCCGATCCGGAACCTGCGTACAGTGTTCGGATATGGGCCATGGAAATTATCTCGCTTTCATGAAATCCAACACAGACCTACAAACCCTTCTCTCCTGCCATGGCCATAGCAGCCTTCGTAAGAAATTCGTTGCTGTGACCACCGCCCTTCAACAACCTACAAACCCTTCTCTCCTGCCATGGCAATAGCAGCCTTCATTAGAAATTAGCTGCAGTGACCACTGCCCTTCAACACACTCTTCCGTCAAAATGTGGGGTATGGCTATACACTTGTTAGCAGCAAGCTGCACTTGATGTAGCGGTGCATTCACATCAAGACCTGGCCCAAACCAGCGCGAAGCAAAAACACTGCGGTACCAAGTAAGTACACGGCCCAGCCCACGATGTAAATGGGGACGCACAGTTCGGAGAAGACATGAAGCAGGCGGAACGTACGGTCTTATTCCAAGTTCTGTATGAAGATTTGCATTAAAGGTTTGCATCGCTTGGAGGGGTGTCACTTCTTCAACAGATGAACGCAACAGTTGTGCGAGGTCTGGCGGTCTCGAACTGAGCTCGGCATTCGCCAAGATTTGCCACCCACGTACAGCAAATAGAGCTAGTGGCGGTCTTCCAAACAACTGGACTGCCAAAGTCTAGAATGCACCATCCCTGATAGCTAGTTCGAAGTGAACCCCCACCCATATCCCTGTTCCTGCCAATGAGGTCATGAATACAGCCGTCTAGTCTTCAGAGATCCTACTCAACTTGGGAGAAAAAGAGTCGGCCTGCGCATGTCAGGAAAAGAGGCTTCGGGTTATGTTGACACATTTACGCAATATCTGTGTTTCTGCCAAGTGGCTAGAGTACATTCTAAAGCCTAAGCCCTATAGACTATAGACATCCATAGACCAAACCCCGCCAAAGCGACATCAGGTTTTGCTGGTGAAGCAGAACGTACCCCCGAGGCCCATGTTGGTGGTTTCGTCCATGGGGCCACAAAAGGTGTCCGGCGTAGAATCTAGTGTTTCGGGGTTTGGGGTAAACCACCCAAAACACACAAATATCCCAAGAACACTGAAGCAAACGGTCCCTTCCTTCAAATAGTAGTATAAACTACCCTACTTCCCCCTACATGCAATATGTCTCCGGATATGTTTGGAGCGACGGGCGGGGGCACACGAAACATTCCATGGGGCAACCCTGGACTGGGCTGCTGTTGAGAAGCTCAAACCAAGTTACCAGCATGGAGAAACCATACTATTTGCAATGTGCCCATGTTGTGGTAGCTCACGTTTTTGTAAGCCCTTTACACATACAACACGAAAGCTATGTTGAATAGTTCCTTCAAGTTCTACTACAAGAACATTAGACACCAATTCCTAATGGATGAGAGAACTGTAGTTCCTGAAGCGCAACTCAGTAAAATGGCACCTCGAGGACGCTGGTCGCCATGTCCTTTGGGAGGGCCGAGCTCCACTTGTGAAGGTTTCCGAAAAATTAGAGGTGCGGTTTTGGCAGTCCCTATAATAACCACTTGGGTTATAACTATCCTCAACCTGCAAGCACCCGTAGATGCGGGTCGAGTGTATACCTTCTAGCGAGCACAGCGAGGTATCACCAGAACCAGGCCAGAATGAACTCTAGAGGCCAAGACCTATGTCCATACATATCATATAGGGGATTATATAGGGGAGTACTATAGGGGTTATTAAGTAAGGGGGACAATGTGACTCAAACAAGCACCACGTCAATTGAGATAGGATTACCTCACTTATGACCTGGAGAAGGCTGAAAGCCTTGGCGTGCCAGCATTGGCACTAGAAAGGATCAAGCCTTTGGATAGCCTGTCGTTTGACTCTCCACAAACGCGCGATATTCTTAGGATCGAATATTGCCACGGGTCCTTCTGTGCAATAATTGTAATAGTTTCCATTCTATTTTCCATTATTCCAATATAACCCCAATATACACCCTAATATAATGTAGTAGTAATGCCTTTATGGTTCAGGTGGTTACCCTGGCGCTTGAGGTCTATGAATATCACCTACTCTGGGGTCTAAGGTCTACAAAAAATACCGGCCAAGGGCCCCCTGGTTGAGGAGAAGTATATTGAGTTCCTGGGCCCTAAACCCTAAACTCGTCACCTGTCCGGCAACTTTTCCCTACCTGTTCTAACCTAGTTCGCATACCTGTCCTTCAAATGGCTATGGCTCTGAAGCGTTCTTCCTACCAACGCACTCTCCCCACAAAGGGCCTCTGCATCGCTGTTCCTACAGGCTGAGCTCTAGTCTTGGATTGGATGTAGTTCTATTGTTGCTGGGAGATTCGGAGTTTCGGCCCTGTCATCAGCCGCGCCACTTTTGACTTGAAAGGTTGCTTGCCTCTGAAAAAAGGCCAGTTTCGCGTCATGAAGCCAGCGCGCTGCCAAGTAATTCTTCCCCTGCGTGCTAGTTACACCGCGCAGCAGTTGACAAACAAAAGTCATTGCAGAAAGAGCCCTAAACCCTAAACCGCGGCAGTGGAAGCGGAACACTTCCTCTGGTGATGTTCCGAACAATCAAACCGCCTGCACTGCACAATCTTAGCCAGCTAGGGTTTAGGGTTTAGGGTTTATTGTCTCTTCGAGTACGTGCCCCGAGAGTGATGGAAATCGATGCTGAGGGCACCAAGGAACCCTTTAATTTCTCGGGACCTGCGATCAGTTAGATGATAACAGGTATATATATATGTATAACATGTATATATATATACACATATTGCATCCTTATTACAGACTGTTCTGGAGTATCCAAAGTATTTCTTCTGAAGAATGGGTTCCTTTTATACGCTCAGTGGAAAAAGCCCTGCCAGTGCCCAAGCAAAGCCAACAACTTTGAAAGAAGGAGTCGTTGTCAAAACTATTAGGGTTTAGGTTGGGTACTGCCCCCGCCCAGCAACAGTCCATATTAAGGGTCCAATTTAGGGCTATATATAACCATATTATAATTATTATCCAACTGTTACTGGGGGGGGCAGTACCCAGGGTTTCTGGTTTAGGGTTTTAAGGTCTCGCTTGTAGCTGGCAAATAGTAGGATTGCCCCAACCAGCAACACCTGACCCCAGTTCCATACCCTGAGAAGTAAGACAACCCAGACCCTAACACCCCCAACCCTAAACCCCTAAATCCTAAACTCCTAAACCCGAAGACCCCAAACCCTAACCCCGAAGACCTAAATCCTAAAACCCTCAAACGCAGAACCTGATCACCAAGCCCCAATCATAGCCTCTTCCAACCTACGGAAAAAAATGAAGAGTTCAAGAAAACTTTGGAGTGGAGGGGGCAACCTGTATGTTGAAGTAGAGTTAATACATTAAAGTTAAACCCTAAACCCTAAGCCCTAAACCCCGTATATATATCCATAGATAGATAGATAGATATGGCCGACCTGGAAAAAGGTCGGCCAGCCAACGTAGTCGACGAGGTCCATGTTGTATAGCCTGGGTTCAGGGTGTAGGGTGAATGGCTTAAGGTCCGTAAATCCTGAACCCCAAAGGCTTTAGGTCCTTAAGAGAGTGTCGCCCAAGATGGGTGTCCCTAACCCCAAAGCCCTAAACCAAGTACGTAGTCCCCAGTACTCCCGGGTGCTCTCCAGGGGTCCCTGAGGTTCCCTATTAATTGCTACCTACTCCCCTGTACCCACCAGTCGTAAGGACATCAACATGCCGCAAGTTGTATTCAAGAATGATCCAGGGACCCAGATTGAACAGCAAAGGGGATTCTAGGGATTAGGGTTCGGCAACTCCCATAACGCCAATAACCCCACATTTGTATATGTAGATATACACTCTATGTATAGAAAATCCCTAGAGAACGCCCATTCTTGAATAATCCAACCCTAAACCCTAAACCCTAAACCCTAAGCACACTCAGACAACTGGGACTCCGACCCACTAAGCAGGACCGTGCAGCCCATCTGACGGTGGATGCAGGGGGGGGGGAGGGTTTAGGGTTTAGGGTTTAGGGGTTGGGGTTTAGGGTTTAGGGTTTTGTTTAGAGTCAAGCGCCTTACGGCTTCCAGGGGGGTTGAAACTCTGAACCCTCAAAACCCTAAACCATCAAACCCTGCACCTGAAACCTTGAGCCCCCAAACCTTAAACCCTTCAACCCTAAGCCCTCAAACCCTAAATCCAAAATGCAAGGCTAGGGGAGTGGGTTTGCAAACCATGGGCTTGGAGTTACTTGCATGAGCTGGCACGAGCTTGCTTGGCCTGAAAACTGGCTGACATGAGTCTAGCTAGATATGAGCTATAGTCTAAACTCCTGATATCCCCCTTAATAGCCCTATAATTTTTCCCACTGTAGAATCCCCTATAAAAACCCCCTGGAAGGAATTCAGACTATAGCTCATATGCTACGAAGACCAAACGAAGTCACTTTGCGTATAGACTAGGGCTCAGTCTCCATGGAAAAGAAACTGGAAGCTACTATAGGGTTTAGGGTTTAGGGTTATAGTATCGAGGGTTGAGGGCTTAGGTCTTTGCGGCGCGCGAGCGTGAAGGCATGCATCACGGGGGGCCTTTTCCGGTGCGCTCTATCACTCAGGTTAGGGTTTAGGTTCAGGGTTCCCAACATACTTCGGGAAAGACAAGGAGATCCTGAAATTTATGTAGAATAGAGTTTTGGGGCATGTTAAACTAAAGTTAATAGGCTTCTAAAAGAATACCTCAAGCTTCTAAACGAATAGCATCAAGCATCATTCATGCTCTATGGTACTCTGGTTCCTTGTTGGGACACCGTGTGTAAAAGTATGGTGTTCGATTCCTTTTGCAGAGTTTTGCCTAAAACCCCACATGCACAACCAACAGGGCCCAGTACTATACCGGGCTAAGCGAAGCCAGCATTAACGCACAGATCACTCTTCCAGCGTGGCAAACTTCAGAATCCATAGTCCACGTGAAGCCCGAGCTAACCGAACTCTCTCGCCTTTTGGAACTCCTTTTTGAAGATCTCCTTGAGGTTAGTTGGGTCGAAGGCTTATGTTTGCAATACGGCTTTGGTGAACTTGGCTTTCAGAATCAGAGGTCCAAAAAGTTTACCCAAACTTGGGGCGAAACGTGCTTCGCGAGGAACACCTTGTTGAGCTACTATAATGGGTATATATATATATTAGATAATACGGTTTCCCCAATATAGTAACTGAATTAGTTACTTTTTTTTATACCCATTATGGTTAAAAGGAGCCGGGTTTGCAGCTCATCCTGAGTTTGGGGTTTACGGTCCCGTGTTTAGACTATGGGTTTATGGTTATGGGCCTGTGCTACGAATTCCAATGCTTACGCCACGGAGTTAAGAGCAATACTTCTGGAATGCGCTAAGCGCTGTCTATCAATTGGGTGCTGCCCCCACCCTGAAGCAGCCTATATTAGGGGTCATTCAGGGCCATTTATGACGATATTGTACAGACTATCCAACTCTTACAGAGTGGGGGTAGCACAGCTTTCATCAATCAACACCAGGGAGTGCCACTCCTTAAATGGGTGGAGGAAAACCGGGTCCTTATTGTTGGAACTACCGACCCTGCTCTTCTTTCAAAGGCTTTAAGTTTGTACCCTAAATGTTTGTAACCCTAGGTCTTGGGTCCCAAATACCCATATTAAGGGTTTTTTCCCGTGGTTTAGGGACCCAAACCCAAGGGTACAAATCTTAAGGGTGCAAAAGGAAACTCCCTGATTCTTTCTAACAATACCTTCAGGGACTGGACTTGGGCCGGATACTATGTAACCCTACGAAATCCATTATAACCCTTCATGATGGAGTAGGTTGCTAACCCATTAGTCATTAGTAACACCAAGAAACATTAAACCCTAAAACCCTACACTCCCACAATGTACCGGCCCTGAAGAACATTGCGGGCAACAGAATTAAAGCGTCCATGTGAACTTGGACGGCATCAAAAAGGCAACCCGCAAAGATGTATAGGCTTTAAGATGTAGGATCTGAAGATTGGGGTCTTGACTAAACGATCCAAAAATTGATCTCACCCGCAAAAATGATCCCTCCTCTATACTGGGGAAACTAGGGCTTAATCAGGGGGTTCCGTGATTAAGATCCTTGAAGAAGTCTGGGTAGCCGCGTGTCGCGAATTTGAATAATACCACAACCCCTAAACCTTACACCCCTAAAACATCTGCGGTCCCCAATGTCCCAACATCCTGAAAAAGGCAGACGGGTCTTGGCAAAACACTTAGAATAGGCTTTGCGGATGGGCTTAGGGTTCAGGATAGACTCTATGGATAGACCCCGTAGCCCCGAAACCTTCTGCTCCTCTTCTGCAACGTACCCTAAACCCTAAACCCTTGAAGGACTAAGCCACCCAACCTGTAAGCAAGTCGTGCTCAACGCTTTCCATTTCAGACCCAATTAATCGAAGCAAGGCTGCTTCTCCGAAACGTCAACTACAACTCTTACATGGAATATCTCATCTCAACATCGTGAAGGTGTTCTTGCAAACAAAGCCGTCTAAGTCCTAAACCCTAAGCCTCAAACCTTACCTGGACCAAACTCAAACCCGAAATTAAGCATATACCACCGACAGGGAGTGCATAACCTAAAAAGGGTGGGCCTCGTAGCATGCAAGTATCAGTATCATCGGTTTATCGACTATACCCCTCTGAGCCTTGGCCCTGGTTGATGCTTCTCCTGGATACGCTGAAAGCCTCAACGAAAGAGGCCCCATCTGTCACGCCAGCTCAAGGGCGGACATCCCTCAAGAAGCATATCAAGTCAACGTCACCGCTCACATGAAAGGTTCGTACAGTTTTCCTTCTGTGAGTTCTTCCAACGCATAGAACTTTGAAGCAGGCAACAGATGCTGAAGCCATTTGGCTTCCCCATGGTAATTGCCAACCCGCCTACCCTCACATCAAGGGGAAGAGTGGGGTCCTTCCCGCCAGGCAGTGTGTATGAGCTATAATCTAAACTCCTAGTATCCCCCTTAAGAACCCCTATAGTAGTCCCCTATATAATCCCCTATATAATCCCCCTTTAAGGAGTTTAGACTATAGCTCATATGCTGGAGCAGCGGCACCGGCATCAGCGAGGCTCCTCCGCGGACCGCGCCGCACGCGCAACTTCGCGTGCCATTCCGTGGCTTATCCAAAGAACCCAAAGGGTTTAGGGTTTAGGGTATAGCAGAATTGAACTTCACACCTGAATGAACTACAATTAAGCCGTATGGTCCCCAAAAACCTGGATTAAGAGGGAACTATGGGCCCTAAACCCTCTACCCTGAAAGGTTTGTAGGGAGACCCGTGAAATTGCATCCCGCTGAAGCCTATTATCAGGGAAATCAGAGGTGGGCAGTTGTCTTCTTGAAGGGTTCCCAAAATCGAAACTCAAAAAGCCCGATGAGATTCTATGAGCCGCATATGGGGTTTGCAGCTAGTAACTACCCTAAACCATAAACCCTCTTAACCCTGTACCCTCGAAACCCTAAACCCCCAAAACCTGAACTTGGGGGTAACTTTGGTGTAAGCCCTCAGTCCTGTTTGTCTTCGGGCTCCCCATCTGGGTCTTCCTCGTCTTCTGGATCCTCCTTCCCGGCAAATGGTATGCTTAGGTTCTAGGGTTTAGGATTTAGGGTTGAGACCACCCTTTCTGACAGGTTTAGGGTGTAGGGTAGAGGGCTTAGGGTGTGTAGAGCTTAAGGGCTTAAGGTTATGCATGATTATGTGCCTCTTGGGCGCAAAGGAACCCGTTTTTAGAAACCCTAAGCTCTATAAGACAAAAAGCCCTGACTCTAAACCCTGGGCCCTCAGCCCTACTCCCAAACCTTGGGTCTTGGGGCCAGAACGAAGGTTTCCGCCAGCAGTGTCCGGCTTCTTATACGTCATGCGGACCTTGTGGAGATGATTTTAGACTTTAGACTATGTTCTTGGGTTCCCCGACTACTCCCCACCCTACGCTTCTTAGGTTACTGAGACTTACTCAGCCCTAATGACCATGAAGTAGCCCTAATTCGGGGGCACCCGTTTGGGGCGGCCAGTATGCGGAGGGTGATAGGGGACTGCATAATATGTATGGCTTGAACCAGGGGTTACAGTCGGGTTTACAGTCGGGATGACAGTATCCTTTAAGGCTTTATGGTTCACAGGGCTTATGGTATAGGATGGGAGCCGGCGTGATGCTGCTTAGGCCTTAAAGCCTCAACGCCCGACCCCCTGCAATCCTTTGCTCAACGCCCTTTCAATAACTGCAGAGCCTGCCTACCCTAAACCACGAAATTAAACTGCGAAATTCTGAACCCTAGACCCTAAGCAATCTACCCTTGGCCCCCTTAAGCTGTTGCGGCCCAACATTATCCCGAGGTTCTGGGAATTATCACCCAAGTATAACTAGACTAACAACCCCCCTAAGTCCCCTAACATGGTTATATATGGGCCCTCTTTTTTCGTGAACTTTTCTTTCCCCCTAAAGCCTAAACCCCTAAACCCTAAACCCTAAACCCCTAAACCCTAAACCCCTAAGCAAATGGCCTGATCTTCAGGATTCTGCTCTTGCAAGCCCTCCTCCTCCGCCGGCACCTTGCTATGAGGATAGGGTTTAGGGTTTAGGGTTTAGGGTTTAGGCTTAGCCCTCTTGTAGACGTTTAAGGCTTTGGGTTTAGGATGTTTTAAAAACACAAGAATTTGGCAGCGAAACTGGCCGGACGCTCGTCTGGCGTTGCACGTGCGGAGTTATCTAGCTTCCAAGAGACAATCATAAACATTAGAACCTAACCCTTTACCCTAAAGCCCCAAATAACCCTAAAACTCTTAATAACCCTAACACCCTGAACCCTAAAACCCTAAAGCCCTAAACTCTTGTCGACACCAGCCATCCCCACGCACGTAACCCACTTCCTAATACTAGCAGGACTTGCGCATTATCATTGTATGGGGTTATATGAGCCATAGTCTAAACTCCTAGTATCCCCCTTAGTAACCCCTTTAGTAATCCCCTATATGAACCCCTAAATAACCCCCCTTCAAGGAGTTTGGACTGTAGCTCATGTAGGGGTGAAGGCAGTCTGGGATTTAGAGTTTTGGGTTTAGAACTTAAGGCTGAAGGTGTAGCGTTGCGGGGATATTGTTCCAGTACTGCGCCATTGCCAAAGTTTGACCCACTCTCTGGAACCAGGTACAGCCAATTTTGTCCAACTGGAACAACTGCTCCTCCCGTAGACTTCTAACTCTGAGCTTTGGGGCCTCTGCTGGAACAAGCAAAATCTGAAACAGCTTATTAATTACTCTGCTAGCAGGGCCAATGAAAACGGCATGTTCGACCCCTCCGCAAATCCGCAAGATGCTTGCATTTCAGTAAGCATGCTAAAAGGCCCCGTAGCTAAAAACTTTCGGAATGCTGCTGTAGGGGAGAATCAACCCTAAACCCTAAACCCTAAACCCAAAACCCAATGGAAGAAAGGGTTGCAAATATTTACCTCTGGCTGCCTGGTGAGCAGGGAAGGGTGTACGGATGACCATCTTAGGTGTGTGCGGATTGCCGCTGGCTAGGTGACTACTGCCACTTTTTGGTGGTTGTACCAGCAGCATTGCATTTTTCTTACTGGATACCATGCCCAACAGGATGATATTGATATAACCTTACTTCCACAATCGTATCCACAAATCAAAAACTATTCAGGCAGCACGGTTGAGAGACTGAGGCTTAAGGTTAAATCAGAAAACTTGCAAGTATTGAGGGCCTTTGCGTACCTCGAACAACATACCAAACCCGCAAAACCAAGGACTACATTTGTCCGTCCATGTAAATAAATCCCGGACTCTAGGCCTGAAACCTGGAAACCTAGACTCTACTTGACTAAGCCTAAAACGTTAAAAGCCCTGAGCCCAAACCCTAACTCCTACCTGGGAAGCCCAGCTACCCCGAAGAATGGGCTGCTTTAAGCCCAAGTGGCAAGGAATGTTGACTAAAATTCAAGGCTATTGGCTTTCCGTGTATCCCCGAAACCCTAAACGCACAATACCTGAAACGCATATTGCTGGCCTCGTCCGCCAGCGCCTCGGAGACTCACTTTTGGAGGCCGGAGATTAGGGTGTTAGGGTTAAGCATCTAGGGTTTAGGATCTAGGGTGTGGGGTTTAAGCTTAGGGTTTAGGGTTAGACACTGAGGTCTCATGCTAGGCTGAGGCTTACCTGGACGCCAGAAGTAGGTAAAATGGCTCAGAACCCATGAAAAGTGCAAAGCAGGGCAGTTATTCTACACGCTTTTTGCAGTCTAGGTTCAGGGTATAGAGGTGGTGTTCTCAAGGTCTAGCAAACTCTCGCGGTTCGCCTTCTTGTCACGTAGGTTAGTAAGCCCTCCGACCACACGTAAACACGCACAAGAACATTTTTTTCTTGTATCGAATGCCGTAGAAGTCAGGATCCGGGGGACAGGGGCGTCCGAGTGCCAGAGCATCCATGCCCAAGCCATAATAACGTCCGTTTTCTATTCAATAGATCACCCATGCCCAAGCCACAATGACGGCCGTTTCTTTTGACTCCGATTACGAGAGCATCCTTGCCCTGATAACGTCCGTTTTGCGTGGAACCGATTACGAGAGCATCCACGAGCACGCCATAGTGACGTCAATTGTCTTTTGAACCCGACTACGAGAACATCCATGTCCAAGCCATAATAACATCCGTTTTCGAAGGAATCCCACTACGAGACACGAGAGAACCCATGCCCAAGCGATAATAAACTCCGTTTTCTGCTGATTCCGACATCAAATTGTAGTGCGAAGCTGCGCCCATGTCAGCTTGTTATGCCACTGCAAGCCCTGCAACACCACAAAAGCTCCCGTGCTGGCAGGAACAGCAGTTCGTGCACTTGCAGTAACACCAACTTTTCTCCCTCTTCTGCTGCAAAAAGTCAGAACTCAGGTTTCATAACTTTGTGTCCCGCGACTTGCGCTCACGCACGCATGCCTGGAATGTTGATTTTGGGTTCTAGCGTTCAGGGCGCAGGCTTCCCTAGAAACCCTCAGTTCATGGGTTCCCCTGCTGCCTCCCCTGTACTTAACTAGGCTTATACGGCTGTTGAGGGGGAACTCTGTTACTAGTCAAGACTACATGAGACTACCTCAAACCTAAACCTCAAGGGGACCTACCTCCTGCGTCCCCCCCAACCTTACACCACAAACCCAACACCCCTAGTCCCCTACCGTCCATTGTGAAACGGAGCATGGTATGGTTGCCTGAAAATCCCCATGCGACGTCTGAGATTTTACCGGGAGTGCGGCGAATGACAACACAATAGAAAGAATTGTATTGAAGTACCCATACGAACCCCAAGAATACAATTCCCCGAAGCCT
Organism: Symbiodinium pilosum; assembly: GCA_905231905.1. Taxonomy (NCBI): domain Eukaryota; class Dinophyceae; order Suessiales; family Symbiodiniaceae; genus Symbiodinium; species Symbiodinium pilosum. The sequence continues at coordinate 8,783 of CAJNIZ010001915.1, read as the reverse complement.
GTCTCCAGAACCCTGAGCGTAAAGTAAACCCTAAACTCTGAACCCCCGGACCCGAAACAACCCCAACCCAAACTTGTAAACCTCTGGCCCTAAACCCTATACTCTCTTCCCCAATAACCAAAGCAAAAAAAGTTTAAACTTTATTGCAGAGACCCAAAAAGGAAGCCCAAAAAGTTGAAAGTTCTTCTATTGGCTAAGTAAGTATAACTTAAACCCTAATCCCTGAACCTTAGGCCCTAAACCC
>CAJNIZ010001914.1:117092-130434 GCA_905231905.1 Symbiodinium pilosum | reverse complement strand
TGACATGGTAGTTTCCATAAGTAGGTGACCCTGAAAAAGATTTCAACAAACACAAATAGTTCTCATTCTAGGGACCCCCAGAAAAGGATTCTAATTCTTGGAAACCCCTTTTGCTCTGACAAACTTCTACGAGCGGCTACACCTCATACACGTCGGCGTGGGGCGAAAGACTAAGACTCGAGATATGTGAAGCCCCTAGAGCAGGACCCTGCAATTCGGGGCTCCTCGACCGTTAAGGTAAGGATTGTTTCCGGGGGTGCCAACGAGAGGTATTGCTTGGGCAAGTGAGCATTGGGGTGCTGATCCTTCCTGATTTGGCAAGCCTAAGCCCCTGACCTGAATACTTAAATCTACTAATCCCCAATCCCCTACCCAGAGTCCTAAACCTCAAGGAGCCTTACCACCGGACGTTCTACACCTTCCTCTGGAGATTAGTTTCGCAGAAGACGGAGGAGGAGCTGCACCCAAAGAAGCTGCGCCGGCTGGAGTGAGAAAAGGAAATTTTCCAGTGCTTCTAGGGGTTTGAGGTTTGGGGCTTGGGGTNNGGCTTGGGGTTTAGGGTTTGGTGTTCAGGGTTAAAGGGTGCAGGGTTTAGGGCTTGGGGTTTAGGATCCAAGGCTCGCAGGATTCAGTGTTGAGGCTTGAGCTTCCTTTGAGATCACAAGGGACATCATTGCGACATTATACTACAGAAGCTCTTCTTTGGAATTGAGTGTGCGAAGGCCGTCCTGCCAATGCTGAGGGTCTTCAAACATCCTCCGCCCCCAGGTTGCATTGATCCGACAAACCCTAGGCCAAACATGCCCCTAAACCCTGAAGCCTTGAACCGCTTCACATCAGGCTCAGAGCGTGTATAGTGGATAAGGACGTTATCCCAAATTGCACGCACATGCGCGGCCCACACTTCTAGTCTCAGGATGTCTCAGGTGTAATGCCCCTTCCATGGCTCAGAAGTGGTTTGGGATAGGGTTTAGGGTTTTAGATAGCACCCGCATCCCAGCATGATGTGCTGAACCCTGACCCATGACATCTGGGCGGTACTTCTCAGCGGGAGTACAGCAGCCCCCGGTTATTCTGGACTAAGACAATGTCCGTTTTCCGGGTTGATTAGTTGATTATATAAATCAGACAGAACATAATCCTATACGACTTCACATCGAGGACGTCAGAGGGATGGCGCTCATATGGAGTCTCATTCATGACCCTCCTTCCGAGAACCTCGTTCATCTCCGCAGCCCCTTCAGCCCCAAGACACAAACCTGCTACCTGCTCCCTCAGGCTAAAGCCTGCACCCTTAGCATCAGACTTCCAATCTTGAATCCCACGCCCAAAACCACGAGCTCTGAACCTCTGCAGTGTTAATCGTCATAGCATTACAACTTATGACCAAAGGCACCGCACGTGGTAAGTCAGAGGTTAGGATTGTCATGGCTCTGGCGCTTCGTTGGCCCTGGGTCCTGTGGCCCGCTCATGTGCCCTTGTTTGATCAAAGTCCTTTCTGCATTTAAGGGTGAGATAGCCATACAAATTTCTTGTAGTTGTAATAGTGAGAGTAGTATTCCGGGGAGGGCAGTGAAGTAGTCGTGCCATTCATGTTACATATAAGTTTGGCTGTCCAAGTCCGAGCTCAATATCAGAGATTTGTGTTCTGGAGTTGAATCGCAACCCTAAATCCTAACCCTAACCCTTCCCCGTTACCTCAGCAATTTGAAGGATGTCTTGGTGGACCCCGCACCCAGTAATGGTGACTTTAAGGGATAACAGCGCTTTGGGTTTAGGATCCTCTGGATATTCCACTACACTATTACAGGGCGGGGAGATCCACCTAGGGATATCCACTGTCTGTTGTTGGGTGAAGATGATATGAGATCTTCTCGAGATTCGAGATGAATCCCTACTCACGCCGGAAAAGCGGTTCCTAATCTCCCTGAAACCTTCATCCCCACCTATACAGATTGGACATCCTCAGCCCTGAGAAAAATGGAGCCTTGGATAATGCAACTGCAGGCAGATGTCGACTTTGCAGTTTCCCAAAATAGGGTGACGCTAGGAAATCTAGAGATCCGTGGGAGGTATAAAACGAGTTTGGGGCGGTATAGGGACTATGTAGGGGTTGTTTCCAAAATTTATGCGCAGATGCCTTCTTTACCCCGAAGGAATCGCAAGTTTGCTGGATCAGAGAGGAGCTACAGCTACAAGTTTCCAAGCCCTTCACCGCAGACCTTCAAAAACATTCCACAACGCTGGTCTCCTAAACCCCCGGCCTCCAACCCCCAACCCTTACCTTCGGTTAGCTAGCAATGAAGGAATGGATCCTTATAGTAGTCCCTATATAACCAATCATAGTAGTTTCCATTTTCTTTTCCTTTCCTTCATTCCCAGCTAAGCGAAGGTAAGCACCGGCAAAGGTGTGGTCTCTTCTCCAGGAGCCGGTGTTTGAAACGAAGGATGGAGTTTTTGCGCAAGTGCAGGCCAGGCACGCAACAAAGCTCCCATAAGTAAGGAATGAAAGAATACAGATGCGACTGTAGCGTTTAGGGTTTACGGTTTAGGGCTTAGAGTTTAGAGTGGTTAGTACGGAATAAAGGAACGGAGCGGGACATTAGCACTGGGGCTCAAGACAGACGACTTCATCCCATCCATTCCATACCCACCAACGGTAGGTTGGGGTGAGTTCTTCTCCTTCGTCACTTGCGTATATTCTAGGTGTGGCTTGAATGGTAGCTTATTCTGGGCTTGCGCCTGGAATCTACTAGACCACTCCCCAGCTGTGCTTGCAAAAAGTTGAGTGAGCTTTCGTGAGGAACCATCGAGCATCAAAATTCTGCAGGATTGTACGATAAGCTTAGAGTGGTAATTAGTAGTATGGAATGGAGGCATAGATCCCTGCAGAAGCCGTTATACATAAACCTTGTGGGTAATATGGTATTTTCCACTGCATGTTCCTTTTCTGCGATATATCCCAATATAGTTATTGTACAACCTTAGTTTCGATTTCATGTTCCATCTTTTCCATATGATTCTCCAGGACAGTAGCTCCCATTGTCTTATTCCCTTCCTACTGAGTTACTAACATCCAGCAACTAAACAGCTAACCCGCGAGAGTGTAAGCCCGTTTGGTTTAGGGCGTAGGTTCTTTGGGCATTCCCACCCTAACATAGGGTTTGGGGTTTGGAGTTTGGGATACATACAACACCCCGCCACCCACTACTTTCGGGTGTTCAGCAGGAGTTGTCTGCAGGTTCTTTCCTAACTTGGCATGAAACTGATCAATTTAGAGAAGTTCATCGATAACCCGTGTACCCAAAACACACAAACCTAGCTGCCGAGGACGCCCAAAGCAACCAGAATCCTCAAAATTTCTTGCCTTCGCCTGAGCCCTGTACAATCCCTACATCTTCCTGGATAATCCTTTCTGAACCCTAAACCCTAAATCCAAGATACTCCCTGTTACTCCTTGTATAATCCCTTCGGAACCCTCAACCCTAAATCCTAAATCCCAGATACTCCTTGATACTCCTTGTATAATCCCTTCGGAACCCTAAGCCCTAAATCCCAGAGAATCCCTTCACATCCCTGTAGGATTCCCCTTTATCCCCATGGTCCCTAAACCCAAAACCCTAAACCCTAAACCCTGATCAGGTTGCTGCCATGCCCTTCCACAAGAATTGGGCTCACCTGGGAGCCTCGGTTTGTACAGAGATTATAGGGGGTATGTAGGGATGATGGAAAAGAAAATGGAAGCTACTATAATGGGTAGGCCTGGGTTTAGGGTTTAGGGTTTTAGGGTTTAGGGTTTAGGGCTAAGGGTTTAGGGGCTTAGGGCTTACGGTTTAGGGCTTAGGGTTTAGGGCGTAGGGTTTAAGGTTTAGGAATTGGGCTTACCTGGCAAATGCTCGTTGCTCAGCCTACATAGTGTATAGGGAAGCATGGGCACACCTGTTGGGGCTTCTAGTTGAGAGAATCCTCGGCCAATGAGGGTAAGTGGAGACCACGTTTCGGAATTTCGGATTAGGTCTTGGGTTTGGGGTCCGACCCACAAGCGGCCGACCTCTTCCTGGATTCGCTCGTCCAATCCATGATGATGTTGCATCACCTTAATTTCTGCTCCTAAACCCTAAACCCTGATCCACCAAAACCAATGAGGACAGCAAACCAAGGACCCACATGTTCGAGAACTTGTCTTAAGAATCGTTCGTTTTGTTGGTTCCGTTATTCCTAACCCTTGATTCTCAAGTGTAAGACCCCGAACTCTACACACCTTAAACCCAAAAGCATCTAATTATGCCTACTACTTGTGAATGGAGGATCCCTACTCAGTAACTGGAATCCCATAACGATCCCTTTAAACCGATTAATCCCCTCCCCCTAATATTGCCCCCAGCCCCGTAGTATTAGGTACACCCATACCGTATATCATAATATATGGAGAAAACTGAATACTAGGGAGTTGGCTTTTAATCGGCCCTAGACCCTAAACCTTACACAACATGGTAGTTTCCACTTCCTTTTCCACTCCCTTATAAAACCCCTGAACCCCATGTAACCTTATCTTACCCAAAAATAGCACTCTTTGTTGTTTTAGCAATGGTAGCTTCCATTTTCTTTTCCATTATCCAAATAAACCCCAATATACAACAATAAACCCTAATATACTATAGTAGCTTCCATTTTATTTTCCAGTATCCCAATATATCCCCAACATAATCCCTATCTATACACCATAATAATCCCAGTTTCCATTTCATTTTCCATTTTCTTTTCCATTTGATTCTCCATTATAGTAGTTTCCATATCCCTAAACCCTAAACCCTAAACAACCCTAAACCCCAACATATATACCCAGAAGGTTTTCTTCAGCATCTGCTCAGGCCCTGGTAAGGCTAGGAAGCTTCAAGGCTCTGGAATCCCCGAGATCCCCTATTAGGGTTCAGGGTTTAAGGTTTAGGGTTTAAGGTTTAGGGTTTAGGGTTTAAGGTTTAGGGTTTAGGGTATCCCTTTGAGAAGCGTCTGACCCTCATAATGCTATCTGCGCTGCCTGGGTTTTCCAAATTCCTATATCCGAGCCCCTACAGCCAAAGCCCTCTAAGGCTCAAAAAGCCTAAAACAAGATCAATCCAAACGAGGAAAAATCGGGAAGGGCGCCCTAAACCCCTAAACCCGACATCACCTACATCACCTAAACCCCCAAACCGCTGAATCCTACATCACCTACATTACCTACATCACCTAAACCCCTAAACCGCTAAATCCTAAACCCTAAATTCACCTAACCCTCAAGCCCTAAATCGTTTGCGGCCCAGCCGCGCGCCATCCGCGCTGTGAAGCCAAGGCTGCGGATTCGAGGCCCCCGGCGCGCCTGCTTTTGAAGGTTCTCTTTTTAAGGGGTTATAAGGGTCACATTAAGTTTAGGGTTTAGCGTTTTAGAGTTTAGAGTTTAGCGTTTTATGGTTTAGGGTTTAGGTGGTTATACGGGTCATATGAGCCAGAACAGTGGCAATGACTGCAATGGAAAATCAAATGGAAAACGAAATGGAAAATGAAATGGAAACATATGTTATATAGGGGATTATATCAATGTTTCCTACATAAGTTCGTGGACATGGGTTCCTTACTACGGACTATATTAGGGGCTACATTAAACTAGCACACGCACCCCCTATGTCCACCCTTAATGGGCCCTCGGTAACCCTAATATGGACCATACCTCATATACGGAACAGTTAGGGTCCCTTTGAGGGGGATATAGGAGTCCCCTGGTTTTGAAGGTTCAGGGATTGCGCCGCTTTCCGGTTTTGTTTAGGCTTCAGAGCTTGGAGGCTCAGCTCCCAGCGTTGAGGGTGTGTTTTGGGGTTCTGGGTGTCGAGTAATGAGTGGTTTAGGGTTCAGGGTACATGGGCCCTGGGCGGTGTGTATTTCAGAGCTGGGTTTTTAACTTGCAATGGCTAAAATAACTATGATCATGCAATTCAAAGTTCTGGAGAAAAAGTAGCATGACAAGGGAGAAGAACATAATGATAGTCGTGGCCTGTGACAGAAGCAAGTCAATATGATGACATTTTACTACAGCTCCAATCATTAGTACCTGCGAAAACAGCATTCAGATATTGGCAGCAGTAGCGACCGTGATCGTACCAGTACCTTCAACAGTTCCCATTGTAGTGCGTATTGCTGTGGCGCCATGGACACAGCCCACCAGCCCCAAATCTTGAGCAAGACTTATGACTAGATTTTGCGCGTGGGATGTGCGGATAAAAAAGCCATTTGAGAACAGTCAATTATCTGTAGCTCGCCGGGCCCAAGGTGCACCAACGTACTGCCTCGCCTCTTCAGGGACAGAAGGCCGCACGATGCTCCACGGATCGTACCTCTGTTTATGCACCAACTGCAACATGCACATGGGCGCGCAGCAATCGCATGCTGGTGGTAAGACTTTGAAGCTACACTTTATTCTAGCCATGAGGTGAACATGTCATTTCCTCCTCAACAATCTCAGTCTATATTAGGGATCATAGTAAGGGCAATATATATATATACATATATACATATATGTTTTACATATTATCCAACTGTTACAGAGCGGGGCCAGTAGCTTATCCCTAGTAAGTCAGCAGGCCTTACACCCTAAACCCTATACAGTAAACCCTGAACCCTAACCCTATACCTTAAACCCTAAACCCTAAACCCTATACCTTAAACCCTAAACCCTAAACCCTATACCTTAAACCCTAAACCCTAAACTCATAGCGGTCACCAGGCATTCTGGAGCCAGTGCCAGGCCGCCCCAGGAAGGCAAGCCAGTCCGTGGAGGCTCCAAACAATGACAGCCAGGAGGCCTGAGGTCAACTTGAAAAGGTGAATCAGGGTTATAAGGGTTATATAGGGGGCTATATAGGGGATTTTATGGAGAATCAAAAAGAAAAGAAAATGGAACATGAAATGGAACCTAGGGAATATATAGGGATTATTAGGGGTTATGTTGGGGTTATACCAGGATGATGGAACAGAAAGTGGAAACTACTGTTTAGGGTTTTAGGGTTTAGGGTTTTTAGGATCTAGGGGTTAAAGGTTTAGGGTTTAGGGTTTCAGGATTTAGGTAGAGGGTTTAGGGTTTTTGGGTTTAGGGTTTGAGATTTGGGGTTTTACGGTTTAGGTTTTAAGGTTCTAGGGTTTAGCATATGGGCGTTACAGAGCTATATAGGGATTTTATAAGGTTCTAATGGCTATTTAGGGCCTACATGGGGTTATTGTAGGGATATATAAGGTTTAGGGTTTAGGATTGACAGTAGGGTTTAGGGTTTAGGAGGGTTTCGGATATGGGGATAGGTCATGGAGAATCGAATGGAAAAGAAAATGGAAATGAAATAGAAACTACTATGTAGGTTTAGGGTCTATGGAAGTTTCTCAACATGGGGTCTGCCTATAATCCTCGCTATCTACAGTGATTCTGAAGGGGAATCTGGGGTCCCTGTTCGGAATTACGTAGGAAGTGTTTGAAAAACAACAAAACCTCACAGGCCCCGGCTTTTCCTCGATAGTCCTACTGACAGTCAGGAAGGTTAGGGTGTAGGGGTTTAGGGTAGGGAACCCCCCAACCCTAAACCCTAAACTCTAAACGCACGTATCATGCTAGATGGGCTGGGTCAGGAGCTAGAACCTCCAACTTTCTCTGCTTCTGCAAACTGGAGGGGCGTCATGTTCATATTTGCTATCTTAGGAAAACACAATTCAGCCATACTGTCTCCAATTCTTTTGGAGTATGACGGGGATGCAAGCTGATACTATATCTCTACATATACATATATATATTGCCTTTTATGTGATGTTGTAAGTATATATATATATGGATACTGTGTTATATAACAAAGTATGTGTATATATGTATAGGGAGAGAGAGAGAGAGAGAGAGACAAAAAAATAGGTATGTGTTTATGCACATCTGTTGCTGCTCAGGCCCCCACCGCGAAGGAACAACACCATGCGGCGCCGGAAGCTGCCAAGGCGGGTGACTGGCGCCTCTGGTTTGGGTTTGGGCTTAAGGTCCGGGGCCTAGGGTTTAGGATTTAAGGTGTAGGATTTAGGGTTTTTGGTTTAGGGTTCAGGGTTTAGGGTTTAGAGTTGAGAGTTAAGGTTTAGGGAAGCCCCTCGGCAATGTTCAGGATCAGTTGTGGCGGCCACTTGACTTTGGGTGTTCTTCTTGTGAACGACAATGATTCCAGAGAACACCCAATCCAATCCGGTGTCTCTGTCGGACATATTGTCGGATTCCTTGAAATTGGGATTTCCAAATTCCGGTAGGCATGTAAGCAAACCTGCATGTTCAAGACTCTTCACATGACCCCTTCAGCATCAATATCACAGATATCACAGCAGATCCTTGTTTGAGAGCTCTGTACAAGGCTTTTCCACTCAAACCTCAAGTTCTATCATCTGAATCCTGAGCACCCGAAGCCCAACAGTACAGCCCGAATCCGAAGGCCCAAAGCACTCTCCCCCGAGTGCACCACACGCCGCGCCACGACGACAATGCTGTCGCCCTCTTCAATGCCGTGACTCTCCAGGGTACCCTGCCATTGCGCTGGGATGTCTCAGATAGGGGTGTATCCCCTTGAGGGTTCAGGCACTTGGGTTTTGGGGGTACTGGATATAGGGGTCATGGTTGTGGAGTGAGCCGCTTTCAAACTCCTTCATCAGATCCAAACTGAGTGGGCTTTCGACTCACTACACACCTGGAAAACCTTTAGGTGCAACTCATCTTCTGTGGCAAATAGAATCCAGATTCAGTAGCTGGACACAACCTTGCATGCCATGTCCAGAAAATTGCAGCTAGAGGTGCACCCTGGCTATGACTTGTAATCCTTGCAGAAGAGGTACATGTACAACGTAAAGCAGCGGCTTCCACTTCCAAAGTGCCTGAGCTTTGGCCCTCAGCTTGATTCATAGGATGCAGATCTCAAGCCAATCTTTGCACCCCAGTTCCAAGACTGTTCAGTACTGCTTTTGGGCCACCCCTGATAATTCTTCGCATTGGAGTTGATCTTTCCCAAGTGCGTAGCAGACGCGACATATTCTGGCGAACTTGCCCAAGCACTCGCATCCATCTGCACCCCCAAGAGCAAGTGATGCTCCTATACGGGCTGAGGCTACAGGCCATTAAGCGAAAAGGGGCCCCTATCAGAACTACACAAAATCATCAAGTAGACCTCTAAATACGATTAGAAATCATTCTATATTAGCAATCACATCAACCCATCAATCAATCCCTATACAACCCCAGTTTCCACTTTACGTTTCCTCGTTCTTCTCCATGTGGATTTCCACCAGTGGGGTAGTATCCCTTATAATCAAACCCTATATACCCCTACAAACTTAGCTGCTATTTCGTGTTCAGTGGATTCCTCATTATCCTAAACCCTGCATTGTAAAGGCACCGCGCCTCTGAGCTTAAGAGCTGGCCTGCAAACACGAAGTTGTAGCTCCCTTAGACTTTCAGAGTGTTTGGGCCTAAGGATTCATTGTTCCCTTTGAAGGGGTTATAGTGGTGGCATGGGGGGGGGGTATGTGGGGAGAAATGGATTCCTTTTAAAACGGCTATGGAGGTTTTACGGCAGTATGCAAGGAGGTTTCTAGTTTTAAAGGGCTCTGGAGGTTCTGTGGGGTGTATAGTAAGAAGTAAGTCAAGATTTACTTGCTGGTGCTTAGTAAGTAGGGAAGAAGGGAATATGATCCTAATATAACCCCTACGACAATGTGTTCAGCTATTCCCGTAGTGAGTATAATATCCCGATATAATCCCCAAAAAACTATAGTAGTCTCCATTTCCTTTTCCATCATTCCCGTCATACAATCCCAATATATACCATAAACCCTAAATCCTAAACCCTAAGCCTTGCTTCAGGGTTTAGGGTTGCTGTGCTCTGGACCTCACCCCGGCTAAGTTCCCCACCATCCTCGAGCGCGTCTCTGTTGAAGGAAGATAACACCTCCGTCAAAATGCAGCGTCCATGCTGTGGATACTAAAATCTTGGATATTGTGGTGCTCTACTATTTTGCGGTCATGCAAGATTCTCAGTATCGGCAGTAAGGCAAATAGCTAGGGGCACCAAGAAGCTGCAGCACAGCACTGTTCCAGCCCCCGCCCCAGCCTTCTCCTTGAACTTGGAAACAGGCAGGTGAGGCTTGGCAAAGACTGTTGACTCTTCTTGGCCCTCGTTCCAGATAGCTCGAATGAGCAGCTTGATCTCTGTGACCTCGGAGGTGGATCCGTAGGGAGGGGATTCCGCAGCGGGTTGCCCAATCTGCGCCAGAAAAATCCGGTGTTCCAGGGACTCCACAAGCAGGTCATCCTGCAGCAGTCGGCCTCCAGCAACCAACCTCTGTGCGGAGGCCCGGATACCAACTTTCTCTTCGATCCCAAGCTTGAGGCTCGCCACCGTCGACCCGGCGGAGGTCTCGATCTCCAACGGTTCGGAGGCATTGATAGGCTGCACCCGGGTCACTGGCATTTGCAGGGGCAGCCGCCCACATATAAAAAAAATCCACAACAATCAGCTGACTTCTAGGTGGATTGACCTCGTGCCTACTGAATGGAAGGTTTCTACCGCGTTGGATGTCAGCGTGTTAGCAGCGTTTCATGGACTTTCTTGAATTCGGCTCGATCTTCATTCAGCGGAATGACTCTGCCAGCATCATGGATTTGACGTCACACAGGTAAGACTACCGAAGCAAGAGCGTGCAAACCTTCCGTGGCTATGTTTTCTTTTGCTGTGCTGCAATGAATGAGCTGGTTCCATGCAATCTTTTCGAGCTGCGGATAGACATCGACATTGTAAGGAAGCGATTTCGTCCGTCAAGATGCAAACTGTGCCTGAAGTGCTTTGATGCGTAGCACCTCACTGTACGCCCAAGGCCGAGCGAGGCTTGCCAGCTGGCAGCGGTGGACTTAGCAAAGGGGACTCAAGCCCTAAATAGTAGTTTCCATTTTCTTTTCCATTACCCGCATGTAAACCTATATCACCCTAAGATTACCCGAGTTGGTGCTACTCTGTGCACATGGCTGCAGAAGTTGAAGCTACTTAGCCTTGCAAGTACACATCCAAGCCATGCCAAGTGCAGCTCAAGGTTGGAAACTTTGAAACCCAGTAGCCTATAAGTCCTATATAACCCCTATATAAACCCTATAACCTCTGTAGTTTCCATTTTCTTTTCCATTATCCCAATATATAAAAAAGACAGCGCTCTTTTTGGAGCTCTTAAGCTCTCTGCTCGGGCCCCTGCGGCAAGTCGCCTCCCTGACGAAGCGCGGGTACCTCTGGTCACCATGATTCAGGCTTACTTGCAGGAATAACACCTAGTAGCAGGGGCATAATCGCCTGCAAAGGCCTCAGGCGGAGAGAAAGCACAATGATGCTTGTTTGGAATGCACTATGGTTGCCTAATTTAGCAAAGAGGTTGCTGAGCTTGGGCACAAACTGCTTGCGACGCCCGGGGTCAATCTGACACACAACTACCCCGCCAAGACTCCAAGTCACAAGAAGCCACCACCCTGACAGCAAGAATGCGGATTCCAACTAACAAATGAATACCACCAACCGCAAAGCTGCCGGAACAGAAAATAAGGAATATTTCCACCATCCCATCCCCCCAAACCCATCCCCCAACCCTCCCCAACCCTCCCCAACCCTTCCCGCCCTCTTGCCCTGTGGCGCACAGAGGAAGCTGCCAAGGTGAAGTAGCCAGGAGGTCCAGGCCTCGGAGGTGAGTCAACCGCAAAACAGCGTCCAGGATTCAAAGCAGATAACGTAGGGGTGATATCCGGATTCTATAGCGTTATCTAGGGGATATATATATATATATGTATAACGCCAACAATGGAAAGTCAAACGGAAAATGAAATGGATATTGTTTTCTAGGTGTTACTGGGAATAATTGCCAATGATAAGTATACAGAGCTGCATGCTTCAATTGGTCCAGCAATCATGGCAGACATGCCAACTAATCCTGGCTTTCCCAACCACCAGCAGTATCTTGAAAAAACCTTTGCAAGGAAAACTTAGATCAAAAAAAGCCGCTCTTGGAGTGTTGGGGTTTGTCTGTATGTCCCTGCACAGTATGGGCGCGATCTTGAGCATAGCCAAAGGACATCCTCTGCTATGGAAGCTCTTTCTGGCAACAGGTCTTGTAGAACACGACCCCGCGCAGACGGTCATGGCCCTAAGGAATTCTTTCAAACATATTCAAGAACTTCCTGTCTACTCCAGCAGAACGAGTCTGAGCGGGCAGGCCTGCACTTGAAAACAAGAGGCCACAGCGACTGAAACGTAAGGTTCGAGACGTTGGCTGGCAGCAGCAAAAGCTGAAGCTACAAGACAGGCTGAAAAACTGGAAGTAGCGCACACAAACTCTTGGTTGAGGAAATCCTGCGCCACCTAGATTCCCAAAAACCATGCAATTGCTAGATTTAGGGTGCTTGTGGCGGTGCCGGATTTCTTCCATCATCATGGTGTCGGAATTTAATCTGGTAGTTCTGATGCATATTAAAGATGCTAGTTGCGTTGCGTATGTATAGCAAATAATGGGGTTTCCTACGCATTATGGGTATACGTAGTAATTGTAATTAATATGGTGTCCCCCCATATAATAACTTAAATTTAAGTTAACATTAAACCCTAAACCCTTATAGGCTTCACATTACCATGACTCCTCCCAACTCGGGGCTGGGCTCCTCTGCTTGCAGCTCAGGAGCCACCTCCGGCGCCTCGACGACCTGCCCACCCGCGACTCTAAATCGGGTTGGCAGAGTTAGGTTGTTGTTTAGGGTCTTGGGCTTTAGTTGTTGGATCCTAGAGTTTCGGGTTTGGATTTGGGGTTATTCTGAGTTTTCAGCTTGCAGTTCGGAATCTTCGTGTCCTGGAGCTAAGGCTTAGAACATGGCAAGCAAGGTTGAGCCTCCCTTGATTTGGTTTCTCTTTGGAGATAAACCCAAAAGAACACTGTCATAGCCACAGACCAGGCTCTGTTGATGCTACATATAAATTCTGCATGACCTCGCTGCACTAGCTAGAAGGGAGCTTGAGGTCTCTGGTATGTAGGCATGCGCCAAAAAACTTCAGGATCGCTGACAAACGGACCAAAACGGACCAAAAAGGGATCAGAATACCCACCTCAAAGCCTAATCCCCAAAACCCTACTCCTAAACCCTAAACCCCACGACCTAAAGCCAAGCCCTCAACCCCCACAACTCTAAACTCCCAAAGCCACACCCCAAGTCGTGTAGGGCCTTGCCACCTTTGGCTCGTTTGCAGAGCTCCAGGACCTGTGATTATAGGGGTTATATAGGGTT
>CAJNIZ010001914.1:82114-107837 GCA_905231905.1 Symbiodinium pilosum | reverse complement strand
ATAACACGGGTAGGATCTCATGATTTGTATTGAAAGCATCTTTTGTGGGGCACGCTTGCGCGCTGTAGCATGAAAGAATCAAATTTGAGGCAGGCCGCACAAACACACCCAAGAGCCTCAACCCGATAAACTGTTATTTGTGAAGCATCCTCAGGATGCAGAAAACATTTCATTTTGTTTTGCCCTCAGTTTAGGGGGATTTTCTGCAAGAACATGTTGCAGTAGCCCCTTGGTCAGAACGCGAAGAATTTGTGGCCAAATTTTAGGAGCACAGGTTAGAGGGTCTAGAATCCCAACAGAGGAAAAAGGTCTAATACCAAAATGCCCCAGATTATAGACCCTGAGCTTGCTGGACGGGGGGTCCGTGGATTCCAAACCTTGTAGTACCTGAGGGGATATCATTACCTCATTTGAGCCTCCGAGCTGTTTGCTCAAGCACCACCCCAGGCAGTTGACTCTTCAAGGAATCTTACCCTCAAATGGACTGACAATCCCTGTCCTGGCGATCGTCATCGCGTAGCATCTTGGCCTGGTGGCTGAAACGTCCCTCTCAACGTTCTGATGGACTTGAGGCCGTGGCTGCCAACTTGGAGATCGGGACGTTCTTCTGGGCCACCCCGATCTTGATCAAAGCTGTGCACAGCCTGCCATGGAACTCAATGCTCTACCTCAACAACAACGAACAAATCTGCACCGTATAACCCCTACATATACCAGTATAAACATATATATGTATATGCATATATACACACACTCCCAAAATGTCCACGCACAATCCCCATGACCTGCTGGCTTCGAAGCATTGACGGAATCTGAACTTGCAGCCTTAAGGTGACGATGGCACGTGGATCAAGCCTCAGCCAACAGCGGATACCAATTTTATCGAGGAATCCCCACAAGCTTTCAGACCCAGACGAGAATCCGCCCCAGCCCTAATAAGTGTCACAGACCCCTACGGAAACATTCATTCTCTCTACTCTCGCTGCTGCCGGCGTTCTGCAGCTGTGGCAAATCTCTCCACGCGTCAAACAGGGCTTCGCCAAGGCACCACCTGCTGATGAACATAAGGATCACGGGACATATAGGATTGACTAGGGAGCGCATATGTGGAGATTGGCTTTTATGTAGCGCTTGCACGATTCACAGGACTCATCAACGTGTAGCAGCCCCGGTCAAGGGGTTGTAGGGGATATAGTGCATGACACTGATGACAAGAGACTTTAGGATCTTGCCCGGTCATAACCTTGGCTTTTGCCCACCTAGCTGGACGGACATTTGCTGCAAGGCCTAGCCCTAGGCCTGCCAAAAGCCCAAAGTAGGTATTATCTACACGTAGACTTTATGGCCCCAAGCGGGTAGATTGGGATGTAATGACGTTGTGAAGGTTCTGAACTCTTTGCACTTGTTGTCACCAACCTGCGCAATGAACAAGGTAGCTATGGGGGGTTCCAAAGGTCAGGGGTCTGTTTTCAACGGGCTCTTATAACGAGGATTGCTAGCTTAGGGCCTACTGGTAGGGGGTATAAAGGGGGAATGTTCAACAAGAATCAGTGATGTGCCCAGTGACCACCGTCTGTAGGTAACGCTTGACAGTTTTGACTACAAACCCAAATCGCTATCGGCCGCAAAGCCAGAAACCTTGCTAGCACTGCCCTGTGACACTTACAATTATCAAAAGTCCAGGTTCACTTGGGGGCTGTAAGATCCATGTTCCAACAATGTGTGCCTGCCTGGATGGAGGCGCGGGCAGTTGCTGGGACGCCTGCCTGCCAGGTCTGCGTTGGCTAAACTAGATGTAGAACAGGGACCTAAGTAACTTGAAGAGAGTGTGGAGTTTTGGCATGGTACAGCTGAGTGCTGTGGGCAATAAGGCGATGATCTTGGTAATTCTTCAGGCCTCTACAGTAGAGTCTGAGGCTCCTGTGAAGACCTGGCTTGGATGACTTGGCCTAGGTTTGGTCATGTCTACCAAACCTAAGAAATTGCTAATTATTAGCAGGGATGGAGGAATTGATCCCTGTAGTAGCACCTACATCAGCCCCAATAAGATGTGTGTTTACGTGTTCTTTTTCATTCTTTCATTTTCTTCTGTACTAAAACAGCAAAGAACCAGTTCCCGCAGCCTGCCCTCCGCAAATGTGATCTACAAGGTAGACACATTCCTCGCGGACGGCTCCTGCAACCAAGTGTCTGCAAGCATCTACTGGACAATAGAAACAGGACTTGATTATGCTCGGAAACATAGAAGACGCGCTGATGGTAGCACGGGTTTAAAGGACCGTATCCTCGCCGCAGCCATAATTAAGCCAAAGCAATGCATGACCCGCCCTAACGCCCTCAAGCCGAAGATTAACTAGCTGACTAGAGAATCAAAACTTGAGGTTTCTCAGGGCGCTGAATGAGCCATGTCTTCCCGCAGCCGCATCCAGATTGGGCATCGCGAAGCACGAAGTTTGGCATAATTTGATATTTTTGGGCGATAGACTTTAATCTTTACAGCGGCGAACCGGCTCAGAAAGCAAGACCAGCAGCGCGGCAATGGCACCTGTGCCAGGCTGCATGCCCTTGCGCTCAAACTTCTCGCCAGCCACCTCAGCTCGTGTACGACCGGGCACGTGCTCAGTTCATGAGAGCTGACGACGGTAGCATGTGCTGTTTGGACCAACCAACTCGTGCCCAATAATTGTGTATCTGGGAACCGAGAGCGGGGCATGCTTGAAGATAGCTATCTTCTGACCGCCTGCCTCTATAGGTAGCTGATCCAATATGGATAAGATATTGAATTTAGCGTATTGGATTTAATTAAGTTTAAGAATGTAAATCACCCAAACTGACTTGAAGAGTTTCAGCAATGGAAGGATTTCAGGTCCCCAGGGTCAGGCTCTCATAAGCCAGCAATTCATGGAGCTGTCCGTCAAATTTGGGGCAAAAATCATGGAAATGCCCCTTCTTGCCAAAGCTTCTATGCTGTTAGAGAGATCCCTAAACTCATGGAGTTCAACATCATGGAAGCTTTGGAAAACATTGGCTACACCAACGCTTGCCATGCCTGTTGGGATTGAATGTTCATCGAACACATGGGTAAAATCAATGCTTTCTATGGAAACCAATGGCTTCTGTGATTTTATGCCTCAAAGAGATCTCAGGTCACCGGGTCAAAAGTTCCAATAGGCATGGATACAGAATAGAAACCAAGATACCAAGATTTCCTGCGCATTTGGAGTCAAGGCATCAGAAGTCAGAGCATTTCCTAACCTAACTCCCCTGAAGCACAGAAGAAACAAAGAACACCCTATATAGGTCAATGGGGTTTGTCACACGTATTTTATATATATATACACATATGCATGCATATGAGTGCACATATACATGTATGTATACATCTATACAAATATCTCCTATAACCCTAAACCTTAACCCCAACCCTCCTGAAGCCTCTAGACATCCCCTGCCTGACCGTGTTCCAACTCAACTGGCTTGACGTCGTCCTCAACGCCAAGGGTTTAAGGCTTTTGGCTTCGGGTTAAAGGTTTAGGCTTTCAAACATTTGGGGCTCAAGGGGTGAAGTATGCTTTTGCAGATCAAGGGTGGTAAGGCTAAAGGTTTAATGTGTATGGCTTCAGTGTCAAAAGGATAGACATATCTGAACTTCGAGAATACGTCTTTAACAACTAATGCAACACGTTGATCATCAAAACCATAATCCCTCAAGTCGCTGGCAATGATATGGTCCATGGTCACATGATCCCCGTATGCCTCACTCCTGACAGTGGCAGAACCCCCAGTCTTTCTTGCGTAGGGAGCCATCATCTTCGCTTTCTGACACATGGGGCAAAATGGGTTCTTGGGTCTATGGCAGAACAGGTGCTTTTGGGACTTGGCCTCCATCTTCAGCGTTCATCCCTTGGCACACTGTCTCCCTCAGGGCCGTGGTCTAAATCCAAATCACTATCGGGGACCAATTCGGGGTCGTCATCAGGCCTGGCAAACATGGTAACCGACATGATCGTCCTCTCTTCAAACTTACCTGCCTTTATCTTAAGACCACGAATGTCAACGTTGTCCTCAATCTTTCACCACTTCCCTTCCCTAAAGACCCAAGTGGACCTCATTACACAGCGCGGGAACTTAGGGTTCGGTGTCCTGAAAACCTTTGGGTAATGCGCGACCAACAAGTAGGGAAGGTTAGCTGTGGTGAACCAACCCGACTTGGCCAACTGTTTGGGCTGAATTCCTGCAAACGGAGGCTCATTGCATGCAGCCTGGAGATCCTTACCAAAGGATTTTGCAAAATTAAAGCGTAGTTCTCAAAAGTAAACCATCCCAATTTAGCAGAAAATGTGGGCAAGTAAACCATCCAAATCTAGCAGAAAAAACCGCACAGCTCCCCGTCGAGCTGCCAGTTGAGACCCCGACCTTTGCAGCTTCGACCTGTAAGAACGGCATGCAGGCATGCAATTGACAAACCTAAAGGAAATTGCCGCTTTTGCTATTCCCCAAGACTTCTCACCACTGTGCTCAAAGCAGGCTAGCTCAGCACTTGAAAGTCTAGCTATCGGAAAGGGGATTGGAGTTTGGAAGAGGTCAATGACTGAAACGGTGCATTGACTGCTCGCCTCGCTGCGCAGGGTTGACCACGAGTTGAAATTAGCCATGAGACTCTCAGATCACGAGCCCAAACCTTGTGAGTCAAAGGATTGCCTAAGCACTAATTCATGAAAAGGGCCTCTCCTAAGGGATCCCAATAAATCAAACCCCTCAGGGCAGAAAACCAATTGCTCCAGGCCACACCATGCCACACCCATGGTCAAAACCCTAGAACTGAATCCCAAAAACACGCTAACAATATCCAATATCTTCGCTCTTTGAAAGCCTGCTCAAAGCTCATGGAGCCCTACCATGACGAAGCCACACCCTCCAAGCCTCGTGTTCCAGGTAGAGTGCTAGAGCGCGTGCCCTCAGCCGCGGTGGTGGTGGGGCTTCCCAACAAGAGACTTGGTTGGCAGCCATGCGGACTAGAGTAAGTAGGTCCAGGCGTGGTAAGGTCAGCGGAATTTGATGGATCAGGGCACTGCATGGCCGCCACTTGTGTGACTGTGTCGCTGTGGGATTGAAGGCTCATTCACGCGGTACTCGTTGATGCTTCCAACGGAGCGACCTTCTAAAGTAATGGCACCAAGTCATCAAATCAACATTCTGGTAGCTCCCAAGAAGTAGGGACTGTTTGTGTCTGAAACAACTTTCACCAACTGAAAACATGGCAATCCCAACGTGCCTGAAGGCTGAAGCCTGAAGTCTGCCGAGCCTGCCTGTAAAACCTCCATGCCTCATACCAAAACCCATCGCCGGACCCATCAAGTCTTGGTGCTGCACGCTTCGGGCATGGCCGATGGCCTCAATTGAGTGTACTTGCTTTTTTACACAGCAAACAGAGAGAGGGTTCGGCGCATGAAGTGTCTAGATGACCATGGGAAATGCCAGCTGCTATCAAATTCCGTACCATAACCTGACTACAAACCACAGTAAAGTAGACTGTTGCGAATTCTTCAAAATGAGAAACACGAACACATACACCTATATCAGAAGTGCTGACTTAGTCTCACACACACACACACGATCTGCATAATGCATATAATCATGGCTTCCAGAATCATGACATCATCTGCACTTTTGGACGGCCACAACGGGCAGCCAAAGGTTGAAGATGGTTTGGGGTTGGAGAATGTTTTGCATAGACCCCTGCAGCATGGCACAATGTGTCGATGACCACAACTTTGTGTCTATGCAAGGTCCCACATACACCTGCAACCAAATCTATGATTAGACAGTGGCGCTTCAGGCGCGCGCTGTGAAAATCGTGGGTCAACATTGGGGTTGCCTAGGGAAATGCGTGCTGGCATCGCGGTTAGGCATTCTCTTTCGTCAGAGCGAAGCTAAATTATCAAATGATAGCACAAAACGTGCTGCTATGGCCGCACAGGCTTAGCATTGGAATATGCAGTTCACCTTGTTTGTTGACACTAGGTGGCCCTGTCTGGGGACGCACAAATTTCATGTTATGCTTTCTCAAACACGCCTCCCAGAAATCGCCCCGAAAAGTAGGAAGAGCAACTGCGCCAATGTGAAATGCAAAAGTGTTGTAAATCACGTCGCTTTTTGCCCTGCGATGTCACGAAAACGCACCGTCACGAGCCAGAACGTGACTCAGTAGTAGCGGAAGTAGTAGTCGTCGTAGTCGTAGTCGTCGTAGTCGTAGTCGTCGTAGTCGTAGTCGTAGTCATAATAATCGTAATCGTCGTCGTAGTAGTAGTAGTAGTAGTAGTAATAGTAGCAGTAGCAGTAGTAGTAGTAATAGTAAAAAAATAGTAATAGTAATAGTAACAGTAATAGTAACAGTAATAGTAGTCGTAGTAGTAATAGTAGTAGTAGTAGTAGTAATTGTTGTTGTTGTTGTCGGTAGTAGTAGTAGTAGTAGTAATAGTAGCAGTAGTAGTAGTAGTCGTCGTCGTCGTAGTAGTAGTAGTATGGCAATAAACCATATGCGAAATATACACGTGATCATATACGTATACCTTTACACTAGCTGCAGTGTGGATCTGATGGCAACAAAGCGCAAAGCTCTGGGCTGCCCATCTAACCTTCAATACTGAAAGCTACAGCCTGGGCTTCAAGCAAGCGGAAAAACAGTTACACAGCAGCAGTGGCAAAAGCAACGCGCCTTGGAGATGTCGCTTGTGGAACAAGCACTCCTGCGGGAAACAACGTCATACGTGTAAGCGCATCTTAAGGGGATCTATGCCTTTAATATAAGGATTCCTTTATGGGGGTAATTAAGGGGGTATTATACAGGGATATAGAGGATAGAGTGTAGGGGTTGTGTCGGGAAAAGAGCTATTGCATTTGTTCGAGCTTTGCGTCGAAAGTTGCAGGATTCCTCTAAAGGCTACACAGGCACTAACAGCGGTCTTAGTAATAGTATGCGAATATGAAAGGTTCAGGTTTTAAAATAATTCAGAATCAAATGCTACATGAACGAAACATGAAATTAAAAATGAAATAGTCCCTAAACCCTAAACCCTAAACCCTAAACCCTAAACTACAGGTCTACCAGGATTTAATGTCCCTGAGCTTTGGGGAAGATTATGAGTTACGTTACAGGTACGAGGGAATGAGGATGGAACTGCAAGCCTTAATTAAGCCCCTAAACCCCGAAACCCTGAACGGCTTGAACATTAGGTGCAGGGTTTTGGTTTTAACTTCAGGCTCCAATGCTCGAAGGCAAAACCAGTACAAGCAGGGGCAGAAGGCTGAACCGATTCATCCAGACACTGTTAAACACCAAGGAACACCGCGATTAGGGCGACGGCCAAGAAGTCCCAGCCAGAAAGTGCAAACACCATGTAAACGCACTGGCCAACGTTAGGAAACCCACCCCCAACTCTCATCCAAAATAATGCTTCCGCGTCTGAACGCTAGCAATTCGAGCCCGTCCAAAACAAGCATTCGGGAAGGTCCTTCGTCAAGCGAACGCAGCTGAAACAGGCTTGCAAGCCATGCGCAATGGTTGCGGAAGGCACGAGTAAGGCAAATCCACGATTTGTGAGCACAGGCAATTCCTTCCTTACTCAGTTGTCACAAACGTGTTCAAAGCTTAGACACTAGCAGCTAATCCGAGCGGTGAGGGTTGTAAGGCAAGGCTTTGGTGGTGCAGCGTTCTCAAACACCCTTCCACTACCTCCGCGGCATGAGGTACGCATTTCGAGAGGCGTGAAACACAAGTGGAAAGCTGGAAAGCAAGGACCTCTTCTTGCGATTGAAATGCAAGCCCCCCTGTAAACGCAAAAAGTGTGCCTTTTCGTGTTTAAGTCCCCCTCAGGATGCTGACTGAACAGAGTCGCAGTATCGGCTTCCGCCTTCCATTGTAACAGTTGCCTATGTGCCAGCAAAGAAGCTTGAAGTTCAAGCGTGCAGGAAGACTGGGATGGCTGCATTTTTCCCTCCGCTAACATAGTGCTCCTCAGAAACCCACTAATCAGGATGGCCAGGCGAGCTTTTTTCAAGGCATCAGGTAGTGTCCACAGGTCATAGCATCACACAGTACGATCCAACAAATCTGCTGAGCTTTGCTCTACATGCAACATATGGATTGTTCTCAAAATTATGGCCCCTTTTGGGTATAGATTATATAGCAGCACCGAATATTTAGGGGTACCAAAATGGGGAACTACCTATATCACAGCCTGGACTTCCTTGTCAGGGTTTATGTGTAAAACAAGCGCCATCAGACTTTGGACAGCACCATTGAAGGCATTCTGGGTCTGACGGTTTCAGCAGTTGACCCAACGGTTACTTATAACTAATATTCTGATGTCTCATGATACCCAGATTTCACACTTATCAGAAACCTTTTTCGTCTGTGTTGTATTGAAAAGTTCTATCTCATATATCTACATACGGAAAGGTCAAACTACAAAAAACGGATATTCCAACCTAGGGACTCGAATGGAATATATCTCCTATCATGAAACAGGAAATCGTAAATGACTAAAAAATTACCATCATGATTACATTAGATCCTTTCCGGCAAACATCATGGATTTGTGGGTCATGCGAGGGAGACCTCCATAGTCGGAAAATCCCGTAACGTTAGCTGAGTCAGGGAAAAAAACAGCAAATGCGACAAAGAGCTTGAGATATCATGAAAGGCTCCAGACGAATGTTGATAATCTGCATTTCAATAATTCACCAACAGAATCCAATGGCATTTGTGGAGTACAGAACAAGCCTATGACTGGAAGTCCGGTTGCACCTCCATCATGAAAACTGAATTCGCCCTGAATAACTTAAGATGGCAATAAAATTTGGACAGGAGGCTTGGAGCCACATTTCGTGACAATGCAAAAAAAAAACTTGCACAAGCTACATGTGTTACTATGTGCGTCAAGTCACTGAATGGTCAGAACTTGCCAGCTGGATTTGCTTGCTTCCACGGCATTCTCCAAATAATGCTGCCTGCACGCACAAGTTGCACTATGTAGCACCGCTCTGCGCAGGTCGCAGAAAAGTGGCCTCGCCAGCCTTTCCCTTGGCAAAGCCATGGCGGCGCAATACCTGGATTTCTCCAAGTCTGTTTGAGTCTACCAGGAAAGGGCTATGTTGAGAAACTGCCACATCCCGCAAATGTACCAGCTGTAGCAGTGAGGGCCTTGAGCAATCGTTCGCGCTGGTCGGCCTGAAACGCGTCGAAGCTGAAGACGTTTGCCGCCAGCTCCTCTCGAGAATCACCTCAGCTTTACAGAAATTAAAGGAGCTTTCACGGAGTCCAAAAAATGAAGATGCTGGTAGTTTGAGGTCTAAATCAGGGGCTCCACATGCATGAGCTTTAGTCTAAACTCCTAGCATTCCCCTCGATAACCCCTCTACTACTCCCCTGTATAACCCCCTATATAGCCCTATATAGCCTCTTTTAGGAGTGTAGACTATAACTCATATGGAAAGTCAGCTTATGAATGCAAACTTGTTACAAGTGCGCACATGCCGAAGGTGCCTGGAAAGTTCTGTGCGTGGGCTGCAAGTTTGACCAGATCACGAGTGGAGTACCTGGAGCTTTAGGTTCTAGGGTTCAGCAAGACCTATGTACCCTAAACCCTAAATAGTAGCTTCCATTTTCTTTTCCATTATCCCTATATAACCCCAATATATTATGGTAGTGTCCATTCAGCAGCTTACACTTCCATGTCAGCACGCTGGATTTCACGCGCACGGATATGCCAGCTGCCCGGAGTCCGAAAGCTTGCGCAAGTCCATGAAGAGGTCCGACAAAGCTACAAGCTTTTCCTGCACGTTGGTTTCTATCTTTGGCAACCAAGTTGTCTCAGTGCCAAGCACACTCGCATACCAGATTACAATGCAGTAATTTCCATTTATTCTCCCTGTACAAACACGAGCCTATAAATCCTAAGCCCAGAAGTTTCCATGTTCTTGTCCATTATCCCTACCATTTGCTTTCCACGCCTGCGACACAAGTGGCGCAGTTTGCCGGAGCAGCTCAAGCTCGCTTTCCGTGTCCAGGCACTCGACAGCATGGCAGTCTCGGCACAGATGCGACAGATGATGCGCTGGGTATCATAATATAATATATTATCCTACAATAACTATGTTATCCTGATTATTATTGATAGTATTACTATTATTGTTATACTACCATGTAACTTTCACAGAAACGAACGCAGATGCATGCCCTTTGTGGAAGATGAGGATGGTGCCAAAGACGTCTCCACAGACGCGGTAGAAGTCATTTCCAAGGAAAGGAAAGCCGGGCCTGTCCGTGCAGACTCGTCGTGTAAGTGGGTTGCTGTTAAGGAACTGACTTTCGGCTACCATAATGTGCATATAGTAAATAATCTGGATTCCTTATCATGGTACATTAGCAACCCAGTCACAGTAGCACCAGGTCCCACAGGCAGCCGCTGTACATGCATCTTGCCTATTGGCCAGAACTATCATCCGGAATCCATCAGCAATTGGAACAAACCTGAGAGCACCGTGCAGTGCACAAGGTGTCAAAACAAGCGATGAGACTCCAAAACGGTTTCCATTTCATTCTCATAATATAATATATGGGGGTTTCCTAAAATTAGGGATACCATATTGGGGGTCCCCATAATAAGGATGATAATATATTGGTGTCTATATAGGGGTCCCCTTATTTAGGGAAACTGCCATATTCTCAATGTTCTTCTCCACTTGATTCGCCTTTCCTTAACCCCTACATATAACCCCCCGTATCTCCTTGTATATAACCCCATATTTCCATGTATAAGCCCTAGATTAAAGAAATCACTATATAACCCTATAACGTCCCTAAACCTTAAACCCTCTACCCCAAACCCCAAACCCTGCATATTCCCATAATCCCATATATTCCCGATATGTGCCCTATATAATCCCTACATAACCCCTATAAATCCCCTGCATTGTAACCCCTACATATCCCCATATATCCCCTGTAGAAGTTACCCTAAACCCTAAACCCTAAACCCTTATAAGCCCTATGTAGCCTCTTCTCTTCACCCTTTGGGGCCCAGGCTCACTGTCAGACAGACCAAGCCTCGAGTCACTGGAGCCTGGCTTGGACTCTCGAAAAGTAGGGGTTACATGGGAGTTTCTCAAAAAGGGGGGGCCCTAGGGACCCCAAAGGGTATAGAGGGATTATAAGGGGATTATTTAGGGCCCACTTGAGGGATTATGTAGGGGTTATATTGAGAAATACCCACATTGGCATCTTTGGGTATCATAGATATATATATATATGTGGGCTGATGTAGGGATATTTGGGGCTCATATAGTGGTGCTTCAGGTTTTGTACAAGGATGTTATAAGGATTCTAGATGAGTTCTTTAGGGATTATAAGAGGATGTTGTAGGGATGATACGGGGGTTCTACAGGGGTTATATGGTAGTTTCCCAAAATAAGGGGACCCCAATATAGACCCCCAAATACTAGAGTCCTTGTTATGGGGACCACCAAAAAAATACACCTAATTTCTGGGAAACCCTAAACCCTATAAACCTCATATCTCCCTTAAAGGGGCCCTTAATTATGTTTTACTTGGTACCCCTAATCTTTGGGAATCCCCCATATGAGCTATAGTCTAAACTCCTAGTATCCCCCTCAATATCCCCTATAGTAATCCCCTATATAATCCCCTATATAACCCCCCTTGAAACCCTAAACCCTAAAGCCCTAAACCCAAACTCTAAACCCTAAACTATGGCTCATATATGTATGACACTCTGCGAGGAGCACGCACCAAGGCGCGACCATCCGGCAGCGAAAGCCTCGATTCTAACCAGCAACTCTCTGAACTCCAAAGCCGGCAAAGAAGGATGCATAGGGTTTATATACGGTTTATATAGGAGGGTTATATAGGGATTTATATAGGGTTTATATAGGGGTTTATATTGGGTTCATATGGTGGTTATATGGTGGTTATACAGGGGTATATCGGGTTGATATAGGGATAATGGAAAAGAAAACTGAAACTACTATAATGGGTTATATAGGGTTTAGATTAGGTTACCACAATATGGGTATAACATACATAGCAGGGTTTCCGGGTTACAGTACTTGATGTAACTTCCTTCACAGCAACCCAACAATAGCCAGCAGCCCGGTCTTTTTTGAAGCTTTGGTTCGCGCTGTGCTGTGCTCAAGATGTCGAAACAACTTCTCGGCTGCTCCTCAGCTGCCAGAAGAGGACTCACGAGACTGATGCTTTCTGTTTGGATTCTAAGGTCTTTGACCCTGCCCTTGCAGGGCTTTCAGGTGCCTCTTTGCTGTCAAGGCTACTGCAGCTAGTTGGTATTTCATTGGCAGTGCTTGACATCATACTGCTGGCTGCGTCCACGTAGAGAACAGTATTTCGCTCATGGGCCTTCCAGAAGTGGTCTACGTAAAAGCGACCTCCATTGTGGAAAAAGGTGACAATAGCCAGGAGGGCCGCAAGAACTTGCACTGGAAAAGGAATCCACAGGAAACCTACGCCCGCAAGGAAAAGAGCTTGATGCCCAAGCATGAAGACCATGCCGGAGTGCGGCCTCAGCAAGTTTGGAAGCTTGTCTTTGAAGCCCAGCTTATCTGCAAAATATCCATATAAAGTGTCTCTCTGCTTTCGTTCGATACGCTTGCGTGCGAAGCCGAAGATAACAGATGAATAGACGACAGCCCAGATCATGTAGACAGACCAGGCTTGCCAAAAACGGATAGACCATCTTTCTGCACGTCCTTCCGACATACCTGCACACTTGTTACCTTCACACCACTTCAAGCTCAGCACCAGCAGGATCTGCGGATAGTGCACATAAGCGTTGGAAATGCGAGCAAAGTCATGTGGCACACAGGAGTTCCTGAACGCAACTACGGAGATCGCAAGCAGACCGCAGAAAGACTCGATCGCATTGAAGAGGTAGCCAGACGTAGGGAAGACCCACAGCCACAACACTGTGCAGAGATTGGCAAAGAAGCAAAAGTCTAGCAGGAAGTAATGCTGAGCAGTGAATCTGTAATCACATGCCTTGGAGGACATTACCACAGCCATTTGGGCAGTGTAGTAGAGGTAGAAGGTCTGAGGGGATGCTCCTAACCAAAACGCTGTCACCGCGAAATCCATCTGGACCAGGGCGAACACCCATTTATGCCGCCAAGCGCGAGAACGCCCGCTTTGCAGTTTCCTTGCCATCTGCTTGCTCCGGAAGACGATGCGCTGCTGTTGCTGCATGAACTCCTTTCGAATTCCCCGGGCAAGGTAGCTCTGTGCCAGGTTCTGCGCCAGGTCGCGGCGGCGGCGCTTGAACAGCTCCTGCTTCTGACGGAAGTCCAGCACCAGCTTTTCCACGCGGCGAGAGAGCTGATGCTTCTGATTAGCACCGCGTAGCACACGGCCAGTGACTGTGTCTAAGTCGCCGTAGTCAGAGTCGTGGTCAGATCTGTACAAATGTTCCCCAGAATCATCTGAGTCCTCAGCATCCTCAGCCTCGGTGTGGTCTGTGGATAATGCCCTTCCGGTACCAGTCTTTTCCTCTTCTGAGTCCTCTTCAGTTGTAGATACATTCCTCCGCTGTCTCAGAACACTGTTCTGAACACTTTCCTCCTGCAAATGTTGCACCATGGCCAGGTGTACTATTTGTAACTGGCGGAGGGTAGCAGGTAAGCTGCTCAAGCAACTTTTGCCACATGTTCTTGCCACATCTTAGTAGGCTTAGGGTAGATGTTGCGCACACTTAACATCCCGGATGTTCCGTGTTATGAACTTGATGCAGGAGGCGTAAACTGGGCTCCTTCTTTCCACTTCAACATTAGAGAGCCATGCTATGAGAGCTGTGCTGAGAGCGGACAGCTGCGGGGCCAAGCCTCCATGATGCAAAAAAATAATATTTCGTTATACTATATTACATTTTGCTATATTATATTATGTTTGTCTTATATTACATGATATTAGGTTTTTCTTATATCATATGATATTTTATCTTTATAATATATTATACTACACTATATTACAATATATCATATTCTATTATATCGTATTATGTTATGTCATGTTATATTCTGATTTAGTAGTTCATCTTTTCAGAGATCACCCAGCGCACGTGGCAGGTAAGGACTGGGCTCACCATCCTCTGCTAGAGCCTCCATAGTCTCCAACGGCAGTGAATCTTAAATTCTAAACCCTAAACTGCCCCCTTCTTTGGCGAAGCTTTTGAACAGACTCATGCAGCTGTTACTCGAGCCCTTGCGCTGAAGAGTCAAGACTGCAATGAAATTGGCACGAGGTCTTACTTGGATTAGCATGCAGCTCTCCAATGAAGCTGCATAGAACTTGAACGGCACAAGGTCGCCCGCCTTCAGCACGCAGACAACCTCACATATGCCATATACCCATCAGTGAGAGGCACAACGCATGCTCAAAGGCAATCTGAACCATGGCCTCCAATGGAGCCTTGTCCGCTTCATCGACCTTTGTGGGATGGCGGCAGTATGCGGCAGCGCTGTATCTGACGGTACATGGTTCCTCCGTTAAGACAACGCCTATATAATCCCAGCTTCCATGTTCTCACCATGTGATTATCTATCAACCCTAAACAGAATGCAGTTTAAGTTGGATTCATCCGGAAATTCTCAGCTCGCCACCACTAGGCACCTTCCAGCACGTGCTGCACGGAGGAGCGCCGAATCCTTCCACCCAATGACACCTGCCTGGCATCGTGCTTGCAGCACTCGCTCTCTCCGACAAGCCAGCACACTTCCACGCTTTCCATGCCGCCACAAGGAATGACAAGCAGGAATCCAATATAGGGTTGGACATATATGGGTTGGGGGTACCCTGAGGAATTTATCCGAATAAATTCCTGGTGGCGTGAGGGCTAAGGGGTCAAGGCCTCGGGAAACACCGAATTTGAACGTTCATGGAGTTTTGACGCGGACCGGAGGCCTGAAATCAAATCCTTCGGGCCTCAGCCGCAAACCTGCAACCTTGGTATGCCTCCGCAAGCGTTGTCGCCAGCCCTCGCCTCCCACTATCACAGCGGGCGGCTGAGGCTTTGTCGTCTGTGTCGTCGCCCGCCCTCGCCTCCCACTATCACAGCGGGCGGTTCAGGCTTTGTCGTCTGTGTCGTCGCCCGCCCTCGCCTCCCACTGTCACAGCGGGAGGCTCACAGGCTTTGTCATCTTTGTCGTTGCCAGCCCTCACCTCCCCACTATCACAGCAGGCGGCTCAGACTTTGTCGTCTTTGTCGTCAAAACTGCGTCCCACCATCCACCGAAATAAATCCTGTCGGCGTACCCACAAATTGATCGTCTACCGACATAAGCGTTGCTGGGTTCACCTTTCCACCGGGGCCAACAACATACACGAAATACATCCTGCAAACAGCCACAGGGACCCGAAAATTAAATCCTGGATGAAGAAGTGATGAACATGAAATTTAAGGCTTGAGGCCCTAGATTTCATTTTACCGCATCCGACCCCCATGTCCAATCCCTAGCCCCCCTCCAGCTCAACCCTACACCCCAGTCAATGCCTCGAGCGTTGGTGACATAGTCAGGCTCTGCACGGTGGTGTCCCGATGAAGCTGGACCTTAGACCAAGACAAGGACTGCCAGGATTGCTGGGCATGAAAGAACCTATTCTTTCCAGAATTGTTACTATTATTTTCAGTATTATTGTGATTGCTGTTACTATTATATTGTCATTATGAGATTAGAAAAATCACATCCCTTGCGCCTACCTGGGTTAGATGTGAACAAGATCACTGAAACAGTGAAGTCTCCAAGGTAAGCTTCCGTGACAAGGCAGGAATGAGGAGATGTTGTATTAAAAATGGTGTTGGGTTGAGGGTTCAGTATTCAACAATCATTGCAGGGAAGGATTCTTCCTCACAACTACAACACAGACAGAAACAAATGCCTCATGGAACGATGTCTTGTCCAAATTTGAAGCTGTTCCAACTCTCCTTATGCTTGCGTCCCTATCTTCATAGCGAAATGGGCGCACCACTCACCACATTTTCTGTTTCTGCAAGCTCCACATGTTTTTGAAAGGTCCATGCCAACAGTGTCAGATTTCAGTTCTACCGCTGACGAGCGTATGCAATTTTGGCATTGCATGCAGGTTGTGATGCACAAGTGGTCGGTTCTCACATACCCTTACTGCGACTAGCATGAAATGGGATCAAGCCTTAACACAGCCTACCTTGTTGATACTCGTGCAGCTGCTGAAATCTCTCTCCTTTTCCTGCATCAGTTACATTGGCTAGGAGTCTTCTTTTGCCAGGGTTCAGGGGTGTAGGGTTTAGGGTTTAGGGTTTAGGGGTTTTGGGTTTAGGGTTTAGGGGTTTAGGGTTTAGGGTTTCTTTTGCATGTGCCGACCCATTGCCTCATCACATCTTGAGACGCCACTTGGCCAAGCTTATCCTCAACCCTAAACCCAAACACCCTACACCCTCATTCAAGCCTACATAACCCCTTGCAGCCCATATAACCCCTACATACTCCATAAAACTCCTATATAATCCTTCCATACCCCTACATAATCCCCATGCACCCTTAAACCCTAAACCCCAAAAACCCTAAAACCCGTAAAAACCCTAAACCCTAAACCCCACCCTGAAGGACCTTGAGGCTGCAGCGTACTCGCGCTCACAGTGGAGCAAGCCAAGCAGCTGGTCTGCAAGTTTGTTCTTTCCTACCTGGGCGTTTAGGGTTTAGGGATGTTTAGGGTCTAGGGTTTAAGGTTTAGGGTTTAGGGGTGTTGTATACGAAGTACATAGGGATTCTATAGGATTTAGGGTACTACCCCAATCATCAAGAATCAAAAGGAGGAAAGACTAAAAATGAAATAGACAAGTATGAACAAAAGCGTGACTACAGTGGCTGCACAATTTTTGGATATGGAGCGATCTAGAAACCTCCTCCCTGGTTGGGACTTGACCGCGAAGATCTGCGGAAGAAGTCACCTTCCAATAACACCAGTACAACTGTCCTTATTACTCTTTTTATTACTGCTACTATTTGTCTTGCTAGTGTTTTTCCTACTAAACCCTAAAACCCTAAACCCTATTAATCTTAGTATTCGCACCTATTACCATTACAACAACTACCAGAATTAGCCGAGCGGCTCCCTGGTTGCCAACCAGGAGGAGATGCCTTTAATCTTGGTTGCTGCTCAGGAAGCTTAATTATGTTACTATCATAAGGAAACCTTTTTAGTACTTACCATATACCTTAAGGTTTAGGGGGTTAGGGTTACTATTTTAAGGAAAGACTATCAGTTGCTATATACCCATTCTTATGGTAAGTTTAAGTTCCTTAGCAGCAACCCAATTTACGCAGATTAATTCTTCAGGGGCACCTGCGCTTGCTTGTTATGGGTAGCTGAGCATACGGCTGTCCGGCAATCCAGCTCAACAACATGTTCTGCCTTGGAAGCCAGGTCACTTGGGTTGCTGTTAAGGAACTCAAATTAAGCTACCATAATCTGGGCATATAGTAAACTATGGGATTTCCTTCTTCAGCCTAAACCCTAAACCCTATATGCTCTTGTTATAGCAGCTCATTTCTAGGTTCCTGAATAGCAACCCAGTCACAGGAAAATATCTGCATGACTGCAGGTGGACGAGGCTGCAGCAGCAAGGCCATGTGCGCAGGAGTCTTGATGAAGTGGACCTCTAGGTCGCTCTTAGTATCACTATCCCAGAGGGTCCAAGTACCCAATAATTAGGTACTTGGGTTTTGGGTAGTAGGACAGGTTTGGGGTAAGTATATGATTATTGGGTACTTGGACCCTTAAGGTATTACCATTATGAAGATAATAAAATCATTATTATTTGTGCTATTATTGCTACTATCACTACTAGTACTATGATTACTGCTATTACTATGGTTACTATGATTACCATTAATACTATTATTACTATTTCTCTGATTATTTTTACTATTATTTCTATGATAACTAGTAGTATTATTGCCGTTATTATTGATTGCCATTATTACAACAGACATGCTCACCTGCCTGGGGCACAAGTTCTGGTCGGACTGGTATCCGCTGCTGACAGTGCACACTGCCCAACCGCAACCTTGCGACTTCAGCTTGATCACGTATTTAAAGCGGGCCTATAGGGGATATGTAGGGTTATATGAGGATATATAGAGTTTAGGGCTTAGGGATGAGGGTTCAGGGAAATAGGAACTGTAATAAGAAAAGTACTAATAGCAATAATAATACTAGTAACACTAATAATAGTACTAGTAAGAGAAAGACTGCAGAAGTTTGAAAGGCGCGCACTCCCCTGCTTCTTCACACACCGCAGGATCTGTTGCAGGCGGTGGTGGTCGGATCCCTGCCTGCGGAAGGGCTGAATGCTTTTAGCTTTCACATGCACATCAAATGAAAGAAGCTTTGATGCCCACGCAGCAGCATGAGGCATGCTGCTCAGAAATTGGGAGTTGAATGCAACTGCTTGGAGGTGTCTGAAACCACGACAGTCAATTATCATCGTAGCATCCCTACGTGTTCCCTACCAAAATTTAGAAAATAAAATTGAGCTGGCCAACCTCTGCCAGGAGCTTCTCGCCCGTCAGTCGCTGCGAGCTTGGCAGAAACTTCAGCCTCGAGGAGAAGGCTCTGGCCTGGGTGCTCTCGTGGCATGCGGTTTGGGATTTTGATGTTGGACTATGATTAGTTGATTGATTGATGGGTTTAGGGCTTAGGGCGTCGGAGTCTTGATTATTAGTACGAGTATTGGCATTACTATTGTTACGATTATTGCGATCATCACTATCATTACTAGTATCACTGTTATTACTATTATTACTATTACCCTTACTATCATTCTTACTATCATGATTGTAGCTATTTGTCTGCAGGCTTGTTGCATCGTCCTCAAGTCAACCCAATGTTCTCGGCACCCTAAACCCTAAATCCTAAACCCTAGATCCTAGACCCTAAACCCTAAATCCTAAACCCTAGATCCTAGACCCGAAACCCTAAATCCTAAACCCTGAACCCCAAACCCTACTCTAAACCCTAAATCCTAACCCCAAACCCTTGACTAAGGTCTAGGCCATGGCCCCTGCCGTATCATCCGGTCTCAGGGAGACGTGCCTCAAAGTGTGAAACATGGGGTACAACAAAGCCTGTATCCTACTAGTAATAGTAGGATTAATAACGTTTTGGGGCTTAGGGTTTGAGGGTTTAGGGTTTTGAGGGTTTAGGGTTTAAGGTTAATACTAGAAATATTCGTAGTGATACTCATGATGCTGTAGAGGATGATGTGGGGATAGTGCAGGGAGTGCATGAGGAGAACATAGCGGTAGCCAGGCATATATATATATATACATATATATATACATATTTATTTATTGTAGAGGCTAAAACAGTCTGCACGTATACAAAACAGGTATGCCCCTGCACATATGTAAATATGCATGAATATGTAGAGATATACGTATATCTATGTATGTATAAACACGTTTGTGTCGTAACAGGATTCAGGACGCACAAGCATCGCCCTCCCACCCCATGGAGCAACTTCACTGAGCCTGGAAGCTCGGAGAAGTGCTCGGAGGCCTTGCAGCTGGCCCAAATCAGAATTCGAAGCGTTTAGGGGTCTAGGGTTTAGGGTTTAGGGTCCTAGCTATGGGCGCCTGATATGGGCCCCTACCTGCTCCTCGGGTCCTAACCTTGAAGGCCCTTAGCTGCGCTTCTAGGGGTCTTACGGCGTGCTAGCTGTTTAAGGTTCAAGGTAGTCACAATTCTATTTGGGGCTTTGAGTTGTTCAGGGTTTTGTTTAGGGTTGTTGTTGTTTAGGGTTTGGGGCTATTTACGGTTTGGCGGGTAGCTTAACATGGAAGACAAAGTTGAAACGCAAATAGAAAATGAAATGAAAACTAGGGGATTGATAGGCTGATATACATGCTTCTAGGGCTTACGCCTACAGTTTAGGAGTATGTCATATGTAATCCCGAATGAACAAAGCTAGCGAGCACTTTCTTTCCATCCATTCCTCCCTAAACCCTAGACCCGATACTCTACACCCTAAACCCCAAACAACCAGCAAGTGAAATGTACCCCAACATGCCCTCGCAGCGGAAGCAGAGCTTACTGGTGGTTCATAGGGAATAAGGTTGGGTCCTCTACCCGAACCCCCAAACCATGTTGTTGGGGTTTGGGGTTTGGGGTCTGAGCCCTAAACCACATAAGCTACAGTCTAAACTCCTAGTATCCCTCCTAATAAGGCCCACAATACTACCCATATATCATCCCCCATATAACCCCCTTTAAGGAGTTTAGACTATAGCTCATATACCCTTCCCTTATTGACTACTAACCCCCGGTAAGCAAATTA
Source organism: Symbiodinium pilosum (assembly GCA_905231905.1). Taxonomy (NCBI): domain Eukaryota; class Dinophyceae; order Suessiales; family Symbiodiniaceae; genus Symbiodinium; species Symbiodinium pilosum. The sequence goes on along the minus strand of CAJNIZ010001914.1, from coordinate 87,435 downwards.
AACAGAGGCTGCAGCTCAGCTGGAGGGGCTTGAGATCGGCATCCTTGGAGACTGCAGCTTTGGCGGCCTCACCTGAACATGGCATTGATCAAAAGGGGTTTGAGGGTTTAGGGTTTAGGACTTAAGGTTAAGGGTTTAGGGTTTAGGAGTTAAGGCTAAGGGTTTAGGATTTGGGGTTTCAGATTTAGGGTTTAGGAAAAGTAGGCAGGCAGGAAGCAGAAGAAGGAAAGCGTTCTAGAGAAAGGAGACTGCAAGAAGAGCGCCTGCACTGACTAAGGAATGACACACGCAAGAAAGGCTCTACACAACCTGACCTCTACTGCAAAAAATGTTAGTATTAATAGCAATAGTACTATTTAATACTAGTCCTACCAGTAGTCGTCGTAGTAGTAGTAGTAGTAGTGGTAGTAGTAATAGTAGTAGTAGTAGTAGTAATAGCAGCGTAGTAGTAGTAATAGTAAGACTAATGAAAGTACGAATCCAGCATTGCTTCCAGAAGCTGTGGAAGTTGCCGTGCCCCCGAGGCTCCAACTGTAAGATAGCAGATGCTCCACCTTACTGGGGTTTGTAGGGAAGAAGGGAACATACAGGGATTACTGCAAGCCCGAAACCTTAACCCTAAACCGTAAAATGATTATTCAGGGATGATATTCCCTCATTGACTACGCACCACCAGTAAGCCACACAGCTATCCTAACTCGACCAAGGCTTGGCCAAGGCTTGCATTGGGGGATTTCCCAAAATTAGGGGTATCTTTAAAGGGGATATGGGGGGTTACATAAGGCTGTAAAGAGCTCTATGGGGGTATATAGGGTTTGGAGATGAGGGCTCCTTGAAATTATGGTTAGCTTTTCGGGCGGTCCCTGATTTCCAGATCGGTGTTCGCCCGTTTATGGAAACTACCAGTTAATACGGCTGTAAGCTTGTATGAGTCTTGACTGCTCCGTCCAAAGCAGGGTAGGCAAGTGGTCTGCAAGCAAAACTAAGCTCTTGGCACTAGCCTCTCCGCCACCAGCACATTGAACGGCAAGATTTCGCCTTGAAGCTCTTGATTAGTTGGCTTTGCTTGGCTTGCTTAGCCCAAGGACTCTTGCAAGCCCTTGTGCAAGTAGGACTCGGCCTAGATGATTTTTCAAATGGGGGAGAAGTTTACATACGGACCTGTATTGTAATAGGAGCCGCAATATAAGGACCCGTCTCATACTGATTTTAGCCCAATTCTACGGTGCCGAGGGATTGGCTGCTCATGGCTGGGCAAGGCAGCCACCGAATGGAAATGGAAGAGCGTTGCAACCTGCCCGACCCAGACCCCCTGAAGGATCCAAAAAAAGGAACCTCCCAAAAGTCACCCCATTACCACATTGGGGAAACAAGGGGATCTGGGAAACTTGCGAGGCTTGGGCAACGAGCTTCCAGAAGGTTTTTGGCGGGTTATATAGAGGTGCCATAAATGTTGTTTAGGGATGTGACCCCAATGACGGAGAATCGAACATCTAGCCCTGCCTCATCGTCGACCCAGCAACCTCCTGACGGCTTCGACCTGAAAACTGAGAAAGGCAGTCCGATGACGGAAAGGATATGACACTGCCACGGCATTCTTACTTGTGGTTGACAGGGAAGAAGAAAATACAACCCCTACATGATCCCTGTGCATTTTATTCCCCTAAGCCCTAAACCCTAAAACCCAAACCCTTTGTACATATATATATATATATACACCCTTATTCCCTACTAACCACCAGGACAGGCATGGCAAGCTTGAGGAAAGCTTTGGCCTGGACTCAGGACTTTCCCCACAAGCAATGAGCCGAAAGGCCGGATGAACCTGGGAGAAGGGAGCATTCCTAATATTATTATTGCTATAAAGGGCTTTAGGGTTAGCAGTCAAGGCTTTTTTTAAAGGGTTCTATTGTTATCATTTCTGGTATTATTACTACCTTTTTTTTCACCATGATTATTACTGTCATTCATTTATATGATCAGCAAAACGGAAGAGCACTCTTCACTTAGGAAAGAATTTTGGTAACCCCAACCCCCAAAATTAGGACCCTATGACTATCATATGCTGGTTATAAGGTCCTAATTTTGGGGGGTTGGGGTTACCAAAATCCCCTCATTATTCACTTCCCGGCTCTTGTCAAAGCAAGGTCGAAGCCTGGCGCGCTCTCAGAGCTTGCATCTCGCCGCCTCTGCCGGGAAGAACCGTGCAACATGTCGCAGTCCGCAGCATAGGCAAGTAATGGTGACATACAATAATAACCATAGGAAAAAAGCAATAGTAGTAATAGGAACAGCAATACGTATAAAAAATAATCATAGGAATAACAATTGCAGTAATAGTAGTAGCAGTAATTATAACAAGAATAGCAATATTAGTAACAATAATAGTGATAATAGTGATAGGAATAGTAGTAGTAGTAGTAGTAGTGGTAGTGGTAGTGGTAGTGGTAGTGGTAGTGGTAGTGGTAGTGGTAGTAGTAGTAGTAGTAGTAGTAGCAGCAGTAGTAGTAGTAATGATAGCAAGAAGAACAATAGAAATGCTAATATTTCCGATAATAATAAACAACAACTAATAATCGCAATAGTAACAGTGATAAGAAGCAGAACAGTAACAATAGCAGTAATAACAGTACTAATCGTAGTAGAAGTAGTAGTAGTAGTAGTAATAATAATACTAATAGTAATAGAGATAAGAATGATAATAGCAATAACCGTAGTAAGAAGAAGAAGAAGAATAGTAGTAGTACCAGTAATAATACTATCAATTAGCAGCAATAATCATCAGAATAGTAGCAGCCAACCTTGTGACCACCTCTCCCAGCAGGAAGGAGAGCAAAGAAGCCTGAGGAATGGAAAGAAACTGCCACTATATAGGGATTACAGAGGGTTATATAAGGGATATAAAAAAGCAGTGGTTTGTAGGTGTTATATAAAGGTTACATAGGAATATTACCCCCATAATGGACAATCAAACGGAAAAGAAATGGAAACTGAGAGGGAAACTGGGATTATGTGGGAGTTCAGAGGAAGACCTTGAAGAATCTTGAGTGGCTTTTGCACACAACCATCTCAGGGAGGAGCGTGCCGTCTGGCAGAGTGCACGCCCGATCTGCGAGCAAGGGTGCCAGCGTGGAGTAGAGACTCCCCTGTAAGCACGAGCTGTGTGGTCCGCTAGAGCTTCATGTGCTGATTGCTCCGTTGCAGGTCACTTTAACTGACCGCACGCTCCGAAGGCCTTGGCCAAACGGTGGACACCATCGAGGATAGCTAAGTCTCCGCGGACAGCTGCCTGCATCTCACCCTCTTGGACTTGCAGCCGAAATCTAACACAGAAGTCTGACGCCTCCACAATCGGAGAGTCTCGCCACTCGGTGTTGCCGGCAGGGTCCGTCCTAAACGCGCAACTTGGCGGTGCCCATCGGAATCGCAATATCTGCATCCCGGGCAGCCGGCACGCGACGCTGCAGAAGATCACGGGAGCTCATATCCCTGTAGCAGAAGAGACTGCGGGTCCTGCATCCAACGTATTTTCAGCCCTACCACTCGTCTTAGCTGCAGAAACTGCTCCTGTAACCCAGCAAGGACGCGAAAGCATGGACCTGGACTGTGCCGCAAGTGCATCGATCGGGCAGCGGCTGATGTGAACCAAGGCTCCTACGATCGCTGATTTGCCGGAGCCCTTCTCTCCAACCAGTGCCAGGTCCTTGCAAGTCACAGGAAACCCTTCAGATCCTACAACAAGACACACCAAGGCAAGAAAGCAAGCGAGAAACCGCCAGTCCGCTCCAGCGGAGTGATCTGCAAGCATATCTGAAAGGAGGGACGCCTGGGACCTTGGCGCCCAGGGTGCTCGCAAACATGTTGCCGGGTCAGCCGTTGAGGGCTTCGCGGCGTCAGTAGCAGGCCCTCCAGTGGCCTGCTCATGAGTTCTGCCCCAGGAACTGCTCCTGTCCTTCTGCAGCCCTCTGCAGCTGTGAGATCTGTGTATAAGCGCGCGGATACTAACGCTTTTTTGTTCCGCACCACTGCAACTTGTCGATCATCTCTACCAGTGTGTCGTCAAGCCTTTAGCTGCGTCTCACTGGGCTTTGAGCTATCAGAGCTGTAGTCTACAAACCTAGCATCCCCCTTAATAACCCCTATAGTACTCCCATATAACATCCCCTATCTAGCCCCTTTAAGGAGTTCAGACTCTGGCTCTCAAGCTTTGAGCCCAGTCACTTCCACTGTGAGAGGCGCCGCCTTGAGACTTGACATTGATCGTTGCAGCACTCTCCCTACAACGACTGGGATGTATATATGTCGGGATATAATGGGCCTACACAATAATGGGGACTCAAATGGAAAAGCAAAGGGAAGTTGAGATGAAATGACATGGAACATGAAATCAAAAATGAAATGGAAATTGAGCTTGTCTAGGTAACATAATTAGGCGTGTGTGTGGGGTTCTATACTGTTGTATGCGGATGCTACCTCAATAATGGAAAATCAAATGCAAAAGAGAATTGTACATGAAATGGACACTGGGATTTTATGAGCTGAAGTCTTAGCTCCTAGCATCCCCTTAATAAGCCCTATCTATAGCCGGAACCCTGTATAATTAGTGCCCCATATGACCTCCATCAAGGAGTTTAGACTACAACTCACACGAGGGCTTAGGGTTTATAGGGAGCATCCCACACCCTAAGCATATAGTCCCCCTTAAGTAGATCGAATATGGCTTTGGGTATATCATACTAAGATCCCCATGTGCCCCATATTCTATCTACTTAAGGAGGATTATAAATCCTAAAGCCTAAACGGCATGCCGAAAGGGGACACATCTCAGGCCCCGACTGAGGAGCAAATGAAGTCAATTTGCTGCTGCGAATATGAAAGATTTCCTGGCATACTGGCTGAGACCCCCTAAAGCCTAAACCCTAGATTTTCGGGGAGCAGAGCTTTCAGGTGCGCCAGTGCAGTCAAGATTTTCGAACAACATCGCCACAAGGTTTAAGTACAGGTACAGTCCCCCCCCACCCCTCCCCTAAGCCCGGTCGCTCCCCTCGGGCCCACAGATTGATCCCGGGGGTCGCTCCCCTTTAGGGTTTAGGGTTTAGGGTTACTACCTGCACATCACATGGTTGCAGTCAAGTTTCCATAGGTGAAGGGAGCCGAGCACCAGCACTGCCCGCTGTCAGAAATGCGGACCTGCAGCCAAAACGATGGCTGAAGTGACAATTTTCCCGAATGCGTAGCAGAAGGGTTCCCGTTTTAAGGTTGGGGTCCAGGGGTCCAGGAGGCGACGCGAGGTTGTTGCGTTTGTGGACGCAAGCGTTCGC
>CAJNIZ010001914.1:42661-58570 GCA_905231905.1 Symbiodinium pilosum | reverse complement strand
CCGGTGAATATTCTTGAGGGTTTAGGGTTTAGGGTTTAGGGGTTTAGGGTTTAGGCTTTAGGGTTTAGGGTTAGGGGTTTAGGGTTTAGGGGTTTAGGGGTTAGGGGTTTAGGGTTTAGGGATCTACGGTTAGAAGTATGGGCCCCTGTTATGGGGCCCTTGGGCTTTTAAGGGGATTCTAGGGACCTTCAAGGGTAGATATAGGGTATATAGTAGGTATATAAGGATCCCAGGGCTAAGCGCCCATACTAGCGGCCCATAGTTTCAACCTTAGACTTGAAGCTCCGTAGAGCCGGGTTGGTACTTTCATTGCCCATGGTTTCCGACCCTGCACCCTAAATCCTTAACTCAAACTCTAAAGTTTTGTAACCCAAGGCCTCAGCCCTAAACCCTAAACTTATACCTTAAGGCCTGCACCCTAAGCCCTAGCACCCATACATCATGTATATATGCGTGTCTGCGTATCCCCTAGAACCTCTGTAGAGTGACCCATATTCTGCGCTGAAACAACAGCAACCTAGGACTCTGATAACGTGCTTTGGGTTTGAGGTGTCGGGTGTACGGATTCAAGTTTAGGTTTTCAGTTTCGGCTTTTAAGTTTTATGGTTCGGTGTTTAGGGTTTAGGGCTTAGGGTTTCGGGCCAAGGCTTTGGGTTTAGAGTTTACGGTGCTGGGGCCTTTAGTCTGGGGCTCCGAGTCCCTTTAGCGGGGTTGCTGTGGATGGAGGACATCTTGCACCACCTGGTATATCATTCACCCTTGCAGGCCCTTGCAGCTATCCCCTCGCCCCCTCACCCAACCCCCCCAGATGAAGGTTTTCTAAAGATAGTTAGGGCTAGGTTTAGGGTTTAGGGTAGTTAAGGTTCATTCAGGGAGAACCTAAGGGGGGTTAGTATGCGGCAGGGGGGGAGGACTCCCTGACATTTCCCTGAGGCCTTCAAAAAGCTCCTCAAATTTCGACACATCCAAAGCCTGGATCTCAACCCGTGCCGGGTCGCTGCTCAGGAACTTAGATTCCGCTACCATTATCATCGGTATTATCAGTGCTTTAACATGAGTATTATTAGCAATGGTGTCATGCTTATGATTATTGCACATGGTAGTTTCCCAAAATAGGGTGACCCCAATGTAGACCCCGAAATGCTATGATCCTTATCATAGGTACCGCCAACATGTTACCCCTTATTGAGGGAAACCCTCCACACATCCCAGTATGGTAACCTGATTTGGGTTCCTCAAACACATGCAAAGGCTCCCCTACATGGAGGACATCCCTCATCAAAAAGGACAGTAGTTTGTACAGAACCCTTTCGGAAAACTTAAGCCTTAAACCCCAAACCCTGAACCCTAAAACCCTAAAACCCTAAACCCTAAACCCTAAACCCAAACCCCTAAGCCCTGGGTTCTATGTTAGTTTGGGAGGACCCGAAGAGCGCTAAAGCCTTGAGCCCCTAGATGACACTTACTTCAATTTCTGTTAGGGGTTACATTCGAATAATGGAAGAAAATGGAAGAAAATGGAAACTATTGGGATTATAGGGGGTTATATAGGGTTATATAGGGGATATATTGATTGGCAGAGTGGAAAACAAAATGGAAACTACTAGATTAGGGTGTAGGGTTTACGGTTTAGGGTTAGGGGTCTTTGTACACTAAGCCGTCATGACTCCCGTGGTTGAAGTACATAGCGTCGTGCAGGCCGCTGTTAGTATCCATCAGCCTTTCCAAGCTAAACCCTAAATCCTTAAACCCCAAACCCCTAAACCCCTAAAGCTTTAAAGCAACAGCAGCAAACAAACTAAACACCTAAACCGGTCTGAAAGGGAGTAAGCCATACCACCTGCTAGGGCGCTTTCACAAGCGCGGCTACCTTCTCCTATCCGTGGTCCTCCGGCGTGCTTAGGGTGAAGGGTTTCGGGTTGGTCTGCTGGTTGGGTGGTTCAGTTGAGCTTTTCCGACCGTATACTATAGCCCTCAGCAGATCACCGTTTGGTTTGTGTTTATAACTTGGTTCAATCGCGCGTAGCCACCGAAATGAACAACGGTGAGTCAGCATGCCGGAGCTTGTGTGGAGGACTTGACTAATGCAGAAGCATGAACACCCATATTCTCGCCTTGTAATCCTCATGTAACTATTATAGTATACTCTTCCCCGCTCCACCCCAAAACCCTGTTGTAGACTTGAAGCATCTGCAGCCCCGTAATGTAGACCCATGGGTTTAGGGTTTGGGTTTAGGTAGACCCCTTCCTTTAATGAGGGTCTGCATTATACTCCCCTTGATATAAATCCACTTTCCATGTTGTTTTCCATTTGCTTTGCCATTTGGCTATCTAGAACCCTTTATACTCCAACATATCCCTATACTTTCCCTGTCAGCATACAGTAGCTAGGGGGATACCACCCGAACATGTATCCCTTGAAAGGGGTCCTACATGCAATAGTGAAAAAGCATACCACGCCTACATACATACATACATACATACATACCTACCTACGTACGTACGTACGTACATACATACATGCATGCATGCATGCATGCATGCATATATATATATATTCCCATTAAAGGGACCCTGCAATAGTTACGGGGATGCCACCCTTGCATGTGCTTATCCATTCCGTTTAAAGGGACCCTATAGTAGTAAGCAGGATACCACCCCTAAGTATTTGTATAAAAATGTTACATAAACAGGGGGCCCTGATATATACACACACCAAGGTACTACAATACAATCCTCATTCTGGGTTGCTCAATAAGGTAGGTTTATGGACCTCTCATACATTCGCTTGAAGGGGGCCCTACAATAGTTTCAAGAAACAGGAGCGGTGGTGGCTCAAAGATGAGAGTTAACAGGGCTTAACTTGTGGGTCTCAGGGTTAGGTTTTGGGACTTGAGGATCAAGAGTTGAGGGTTGAGGGTCCAAGTACCTAACCAGCAGGCAGTCTCTGCTCAAAGTAATTATATGGTAACGCATTAGGGTCTCAATCATATACCCTAAGCCCCAAAACCCTGCGCCCAGTACCCAGGGTTCACAAAAAGGGGCTTCGGGGTGCTCTAGTGAGGGACCCGTGACAGTCATGTGACTCTAATACTCACCTACCCTAGTAAAAAACCCACGCACCCCCCCGGAAAGGGTTGATGGGGTTATACAGGGGAATGAACAAGAAAATGCAAATCACTACATTATTGAGGGTTCAAGGTTTAGAGCTGATACAATCACCCTTCCCCCCCGTAATAAGCAACCCTCATTCCGTCTCGTTCTCATTTCAGATCTCGGGGAGCATTTTAGGAAGGGGTTGGTGGGGGGGTGGGGTGGGGTGGGGCTTATTCTTAGGGAGGGGGTTAATTAGGCTCGTTGTTGTAGAGGCTGGGGTGACTAGCATCCCCTTTTAGTTTTGGGCTCCTAAACCCTAAGCCCTAAACCCAAAGGTTAGGTGACTATCATCCTCTTATCAGTTTCGGGTTCAGGGTCGAAGACTAGGAGTTTTTCGGCCTCAGTTTACCAGGAAGGCACCGACAAGCTCTATCAAACCCTGAACCCTTAAACCCTTAACCCCACAATTCTAAGCCCTGAACCCTAAACACTAAATCCTAAAACCCCAAGGAAACCACAAACTTCTCGAGGCTCATAAATAGCCTTTCCTTCTTTGTCCTCCCAACTAGTTATACCTTAGGAGGACCCCCCACCCTGTAATAGTGGTATAAGCAGAATATAAGAGGAACCTGATATAATCCCTATTATTCCTTAACCCTAAACCCTAGTATAAACCCTAAACCCTAAATTACTGGGTGGGGGGTCCACCTAAAGTATACCACAGGGTTTAGGGTCTGGTGCTCTCTTGGGTGGTAAGCCGGTCACCTTGAAGCTTAGAGCTATAATAGCCACTGAACCTTAATTTACGGTTTAGGGTTTAGGGCTTGGGGTTTAGGATTAGGGTTTAGGGTTTAGGGTTTAGGGTTTAGGATTCAGGGTTTCGGATTTAGGATTAGGTTTAGGATTTACACGGGGCTTAGCCCTAAGAACCTTAGGCCCTGTAAGTCCGAAGCTTGATCCCGCAGGCAACTTCAATCAGATAGGAATGTCTCACCAGTACTCCATGCATAGGATGCTTTGCAGGAACCCATACACGCTAATTTTCAAAGTCCCTCAGCCCTGAACCCAAATCCCAAGGCCTTATATTATCTTCAAGTATCCCTCTGTTTTGAGAACTCCTCTGTACTTGGCGGTTCAGAGCAAGTATCAGCTACTTACTTATCAAGGTAGGTATAGGATGACCTTCCTTGAGATTGGGAGAATCCGGGTGTGGAAACCTGGCAAGCCTGATCTTCAGCTTGATTGCTCAACAGGGTGCCCGGAGATTGCAGTTCAGGAAGCACTGGCCTTGATCAATGAGGTAGAGGTTTCCAAGCGCTTGGCAAGGGCACGCATTGCCAGACTAACCAGCCCTTCCAGATTCAGGTGAGGCCTTGGTCCAGTGGTTCCGCAGCCTCGTCCCTTCCCTGCCAGAGCGCCTTCTTGCAGATTTGGCCTGCCCATCCTGCACGTCTGTACCCTTCATGAATATAAGGAGGCGTCGCACCCTTCTACGTGCACGCAACATTGTTATCCGCCTCTTCTGTGGGCAGAGCCGGGGAAAGTTGTTTCCAAAGGGGTGCCTACCCCAGGGATGTGATCTAGTTGAGATCCCCCAAGGTCCCCTATCGGGGGTACAATTCATTTGCAGTTATGATTACAATCATTGGGTTACGAACAACTTCAACCTCTAAGCAAAATCGCAGTCCGTTTCATGTTCCATTGTCTTTTCCATTTGCCGCTTCAATACACCCAATTCCTCTCATGGTAGTTTGCTTTGTCTTTTCCATTCAGCTGGGTCATAAGTTTTAAGTGGCTTGCAATTACCCGAAACCTTACATCCCCGTACATAACCCCATACATAGCCCCATAGATTATCGGAACCTGTAAGCCCTAAATCATAGTTTAAGCTTATAACCCTAAACCACAAACCTCAACGGAAGCGCATAATAATTTGACCCTGAACCCTTGACACGAATTAAACCCTAACCCTTAAATAACTATTTAACCCTAAGCCGTAAGCCCTAACGTTTGGGTTAACCTTACGTAACTCCTAAACCATACTTTAACCTGAAATCTCCAAACCTTAGTCCCTAAACCATGGTTTAACCCTAAACCGTTAACCATGAGTTAACCCTGTACCCGAAACCATAACTTAACCTTTAACCCTACCTTGAACCCCTCCCTAGGTCTTGGGCACCGTGGGCATCACCATGCTGTCTTTTCGCCCGGAGAGCCGAGGCGTACATAAAGTAGGGTTTAGGGTTTAGTGGCTTTAGGGCGCAACGTTTAGGATTTGGGGTTTAGGAGCTTAGGGTTTAGGGTTTGGAGTTTTGGGCTTTGAAGCTAGATAGTTTTTGGAGGGCAGCCTGGTCAACAGGGTACAGGGACACATGCAGTTCAGGGATTTGGATTTTTGAGTTTAGGGTTGGGTATTGAGGGGTTTGGGGTGCACATGACATATTGTGGGGGTTCCGGCTTGGTGCTCTTGAATTTAAGGCCTAAACCCAAGGCCCTAAACCCTAAAACCCTAACCCCAAAACACCAAAACCTTGAACTCTAAGCCCTAAGCCCTTTTTTTCTTCGGATTATCGGGCTTGAGGTCCAGGGTATCTCTGGGCTTAAAAAAGGAAGTTGCTGCGCAGCATTCCAAATCAACAGATCAAAATAACCCAACCCCAACTGCAGGAACTTGCTACATTAAATCCTAAACCTCAAGCCCAAGACTCTAAAGTCTGAACCCTCAACCCCCACACCCCAACACCTTCCATATAAACTGTAAACTGCCAACCCTACGTGCTTCACTCCCTGAACCCCCACACTTGTACACCCCAAGGTACCCAAAGCGCCTAAACCTTTCAAACCCGCAAACCCTGAGAGTTTACAAGGTTTGGCCCTAAACCCTAAACCCTAAACCCTAGGGTTCAGGGGTTATAGGGCCCCCCAGCTCCACAGACCCTAAACCCTATAGGGTTTAGGGTTTAGGGTTTAGGGTTTAAGGTTTAGGGTTTTAGGGTTTTAGGGTTTAGGGTTTTTAAACGCTAAACCCTAAACTCCAAACCGTAAACCCCAAAGTCCCCAAACCCTAAACCCCAAACTCCCCGATCTCCTCTAACCCAGAGGGTCCATGTACCCAACAATTAGGTACTTGGGTTTGGGGTAGTAGTAGTTATAGTACAGGTTTTGGGTAAGTATATAAATATTGAGTACTTGGACCCTTAGGGTAACTTGAAAGTCTCTCAGATCCCTCCGCCCTTTGGTTCACCGCGGCGCTCTTCGGTGCGGCCAATGCCTTCCTGGCCACTTTCGACTTGTCCCCGGCCCCAAGGGGACCAACGGGGTTGAGGTTTAGGATTTAGGGTTGAGTGTTTAGTGTTTAGGGTTCAGTGTTTAGGGCTTAGGTTACTTAGGTTGAAGGCTTCATTTTTTTTCGGTGACTTTGCGCGCCTTCTGCACCTACGCTTTGGAGCCACTGCGGGGTATTCCCGCAAAATGCTTCAGAGCTCAACATGTGTCAAATCGGGGCCGAGAATGTTTGGGGTGCAGCCAGATAGGTCCAGGTAGTTTTCCTCAGATCTCCCAAATAAACCTGCAGCGACCGCATTTAACCCCAAACAGCGGGTAGATGGGCTCTTATTCTGGGTATTCATAACGCTTACGCTCATATTGCCCGTTAAGCTGTTTAGGGGATTGTCGGGAAACCCTTACATGAATACGTATGTGTATATATAGACCGATTCAAACGGTCGGTTGGCCCAAGAGAACATAGGCGCAGTTTTTGATGGAGAGCGCAGAGGAAGAGTGCAGGGGTGCCCGTTGTGAGAAAATCCCCTGATGGAAGTCAATCAAGGCTGCTGACTATTCAGAAGGCTTCCGGTCTTGGTGCGTAAGAATCCCTAAACCCTAAACCCTAGTGAAGTCGGGGGGTATGCAGTGCAGTCTTGGACCGTGTCATACTGACATCGCCTGGATACTTTCTGGGAGAAAAGGTCCGCCAACAAAAAACAAAGCCTATTGCAAGGCTGTCCCTAACTGAAGAGCAGTTGAAGGCTTATCAGGTTTTTTTGGCGGTCGAAAGCATGTTTGAGGCTACATCAAAACTAAGGTCATGTCGCAGGTCCCAGGTTACCACGCGCAGAGCTAGAGATCCAGTTTCAAGTAGGCAGTGTTTGTTCTAGATGATACAACCTGAAGTACGCTACATATCCACTTGTCCTGCAGCTGTCCTGAACAAGCTCAGAATGTGCCATGCAGCTCCTTAACTTCCTAGACTTCCCTGAGAAAACCTCAAATCCCAAACCCTAAACCCCTAAACCTTAAACCCCTGAGCCCTAAACAAAAGTTTACTGAGCCCTAAACCCCAGGTCCTAAACCCTAGACCCTGAAGCCTTCAATCCAAACCCTAAACCCTAAACCCCAACCGCCTATAGTCCCCATTAAGTAGATAGAATATGGGGTATAGGGGGATCTTACTATAATATACCCGAAAACCATAATCTATCTACTTAAAGGGGACTATAACCCGAACTCAGGTTGACATAACCTCCCCCACTCCCGGACCCCAACCTGAAACCAAGGCTTTGCGAAGGAAAGTGCCCCGGCGTTACACACGGGCTTAGGATGGTTTAGGGTGTTTAGGATGTTAGGGTTTTAGGGCTATTTTGTTAAAAGGGTTCTTAGGGTTTAGGGCTTAGGGATTGAAGGTTATATAGGGGTTTAGGGTTTATTGGGTTAGGGCTTAGGGTTTAGGCAGTCAGGGGGACGGCGGACGTGTTTATAGAATAGAACTTTACCGTGTCTTCTCGGGTTTTTGTGATGGATTCTTATTAGTAATGTTGTCCAGAGGGTCCAAGTACCCAATAGTCAGGTACTTGGGTGTTGGGTAGCAGCAATTTTAGTAAAGGTTTCGGGTAAGTATATGAATACTAGGTACTTGTACCCCCTAAACCCATAGGGTTGTGGGGTTCCTTCAGATAATTTCCTGGCCAGAAATTTGCGTTCTGGTCTGGGACGCTCGAAGACTTGACTTGGGGCAGCGGGGTCCTGGGTCAGGGTATAACCCAGAGGGTCCAAGTACCCAAGAATTAGGTACTTGCGTTTTGGGTAGTAGTAATTCTAGTACAGGTTTTGGGTAAGTATAATTATTGGGTACTTGGACCCTTAGGGTAATCCCCCTTAAGTAGGGCTAAACGGGCATCTTATTATGATAGTGGGCCATTCCATATTCTACCTACTTAAGGGGGACGATATCCAGGGTTCCATAGAGACTAAAAAGATTTAGAAAGGAGCTTACAAGTGTTGAGGGTTTTGGGGGGTTTCATGCTCGTTTGGGGAGGGTAGATCCTAAAGACCCTGAACTCCTTCAACTCTCTGGGCTCGGCGATCTACCTCTCAGCCGATTGTCGTGACATCCAGTTTTCAGTGAAAGAATTAGCCAGGCACGTGGCCAACCCACGCGAGTGTGACTCCAAGTGTGCCAAAGTGATGGGAAGCTACTTCAGGGAACAAAAGGGGTTTCGGGTTCAATGGTATAGGCTGTCTGGATTAATTAGGGGTTTACGGTTTAGGGGTTTTAGCTTTAGGGACTAGGGGTTTAGGGTTTAGGGGTCTAGGCTTTCTGGATTAGGGGTTTAGGGTGTGGGGGTTTAGGCCTTAGGGAGTAGAGGTTTAGGGTTTACGGACCCCTGGTTTTGGTCGTCCTCTCAGATAGGGTTTAGACCCCGAGACACGCCGCAACACCGACAAGCAAGTCGTGGTACTTGGCCGGCCTTTGGTTAGCTGGGAACGAAGGAATGGAAAAGAAAAAGGAAAGCACTACAATGGGCTATATTGGGACTACTATCCCTAAACTCCCTATACAATAATGGGCTATACCGGGACTACAACAAGGATCCAGTCCTTCAGTCCTAGCTAACCACACCCTAAGGGTCCAAGGACCCAAATAATAAGGTTTTGGGGCCCAAATACTTTAATATTAATGGTATTTGGGCCCTAAAACCCTATAATTTGGATCCTTGGACCCTTAGGGACAGGTAAGTCGGAGGAGCCGTAGTTGCGGTGACAACCCCAACGCAACCCGGACTCCCCCGGCCACAAGCAGGCACGCGGCTTGGGGTTTAGGGATTTAGGGTTTAGGGTGTAGGGTTTAGGGTTTAGGCTTGGGGTTTAGGGTTTAGGGTCTCAGAGGACTCAGCCCAGCTTGCAGAGAAGCAATATTCTTACCTTTGGTTAGCTAGGAATGAAGGAATGGATCATTATGGTAGTCCCTGTATTGCCCATTATGTAATTTCCATGTTCTTTTCCATTCCTTCATTCCCAGCTATCTGAACCTGCCTGAACCCTGCAAGCCTGAAGCCCTGAAATCCGAACTTCCGAAACTTTACACCCTAAAATCCAAACTTCGCTATAGACCTTAAACCCTGAAATTCCCACTTCGCGCAACCTTAAAGCCTGAAATCCAAACTTCCCTAGACCTTTTCCCCTAAGACTCGAACTTCCCTGAAACTTAAACTCTGAAATCCAGACTTCCCTATGAACCTGAACCCCCGAAACTCGAACTTCCCTAAACCGCAAACCCTCAAATCCGAACCCCTAAACCCTCAACCCTAAATAGCAGATCAAGACCCCCAAGCTAATGCTAAACCTAAAAGGGCGTTGGGGTTGTAAAAAAAATAGCAGATCTGGACCAGGTATTCGGAGATCATGCGCGAAGAGCAGGCGAGCAGAAGCTTACTGTATGGGGCCTAAATAATGAACAGTTTAGGGTTTAGGGTTCCCTTAGATGGACCACCAGGCCATGTAAAGGGTATATGGGATTCGATAAGGATTGTATAGGGTCTAGAGGATTAGTAAACAGAAGCTGAAAAACATGTGGAAAAGGACAAGAAACATGAAATGGATTCTGGGGATAGTTGCCAACATTATGTGGAGTTTAGGGGCATCATTGCCCATCTGAGCTACTGTCAATATTAGGGGTTCAGGGTAAGAGTGTAGGGGTTTTAGGGTGTAGCGTTTCAGGTTTACCTACAGTAACCCAGATCCTAAAAAGAAGTACAGATACCAACATCTAAAAGACCCTAGACCCTAAACCTCAGCAAAATCCTTCTGCATCGGTACATTGCCTACTCTAGGTAGGATTAAGGCCGGCTAAGGGCTTGAAGGTGTATTAGGGTTTGGGGTTTGGGGTTTAGGGTTTAGGGTTTGGGGTTTAGGGTTTAGGTTTTAGGGCTCAGGGTTTAGGATTTTTTGTGGCTCAATTCGTATCCAAGTGTATAAATGATACCTACCGCGGGCCCTGAAGTCTGTAAATCTTACCGACATTGGGCTATTTGGATCCCTAAGCCCTAAACTCTAAGCCCTGAATTTACGTATGACCTTCTTTGGTCTTTTTGGATCCCCAGGGTATAATCCCTATAGTTTCCATTTTCTTTTCCATTATCCCTATAGAACCCCAATATATACCCTATAATCCCTGTGGTTTCCATTTTCTTGTCCATTGTCCCTATATAACCCCAACCCCAAACCCTAAACCCTAACCCCCTAAACTCTGAACCCCGAAACCCTAAACCCCCAAACCCTAAACCCCAACCCTACCTCATCCACACGAACTATGTCTGTTCTACGGGGCATCCTCAGGCTAAACTCTGACGTAGCCATGGCCACTGGCACCCTGAAAGCCCCCACCAATGAGCTACGGGTTTAGGGTCTAGGTTTTAGGTTTTAGGGGTTGAGGGTTTAGGGTTTAGGTTTTAGGGGTTTAGGGTTTAGGGTTTAGGTTTTAGGGGTTTAGGGTTAGGGTTTGGGGTTTCAGGAGGCTCGACAGCCGCATAACCGTTCCTTTTTGCCTGGGTGTTTTTTGCATATGGTGCTGCGTCTCCAAACCCTCAAAGCTTCTGGCTACTATGGGAGCCTACACAAGTATTCTTGCCATAACCCCCACATAAGCCCAGTGTGAATTTCATGTTGCATGTTCTTCTCAGTTTAAGTCTCCATTAACCTATGCCCTAGACCCGAATTCTGATACCTGATACCTAAGCTTGTAGTCTTTCTAATATTTTTTGGACTTAGTTAGGGTTTGGTAGCGGCTTAGTTAGAGTCCATGTGTGCAATAACTAAGTACTTGGGATTTTGCATTAGTAATTGTAATACAGGTTTTGGAGAAGTATATGATTATTGGGTCCGTAGACCCTTGGGGCAAGGTTTCTGAAACCATGTAAGGTTTAGTAAAACAAAGATTGCCAGGGCTTAGTTGGGGATTGGAGGACCCTCGCCTCCTAAACCTTGAGTCTCGCCCTAATCCCTAAACCCCTAAACCCCACTCCTAAACCTCTAAACCCCTGAAACCCTACACCCCTAAACACCTAAAACCCTAAACCCTAAAACCCTAAACCCGAAAACGCTAAACCCCATGGCATGCCCGTGGCAGTTTGCTTTCAGGCAGGCAGCGAGGTCCGAAACTCAGCTTGTGCGGTTAGAAGCCTCTACTGTTGGCATTTCGGTTTGGGGTTTAGGGTTTTAGGGTTTAGGGGTTTAGGGTTCGGGGTTTTAGGGGTTTAGGAGTTTAGGGTTTAGGGCTCTACTGTTGGCATTTAGGTTGGCTGCGGGCTCGGGCTGTAAGATGAGGTCAGCACAGGTGGAGTTACCTTGTGAGCGTTCTTTGTGCGTGTGGGGGTTAGTGAACTGGAAGTCTCTCCACAGGGGGTGTCCTGAAAAGCCTGGAAATACAAAGGGATTAGGTGCGGGAATAGTGGTGTCCTTCTTTACTTGGGATGATAGAGGGATCGTTTTGAAGATCTCCCAAGTATTCGATACTCCGTATGGGGTGCCCTTGCAAGGGACCCTATTCTTGTTTTGTTTAACCCCTACATAAAACAGTATTAGGCGCTCTCCCTGGCTTGGGGTCCTGCTACATCGGGGAGCCATATTTGCCTAAACCTTAAACCCGGTGGTGTGGAGCCCACATTTGACAATAGGGTGTGGGGCCTGTTCAATATCAACAAGCGGGAAGGGGCTATTTAAGCCGTTTATGCACCTCTGTGCAAAAATGGATGTCCTAAACTCCCTCAGAACCCTGAATATCTATTCGCCTCGACTTCTGTACTACGCGTTAGACCCCCTAAACCAAAAACCCTAGGCTCTAGACCTGAAATTCTAGGGCTCAAGACTGAACCTGAACACGGATTAGCGCTTATGGTGTAGCGTTTTGGCCCAAAAGCCTGATAAATCAACGGCTCTCTATATGTTTTCGTATAGTGTCCATACAACAATAGTAGAAAATACGCCCTAAACCCTAAACCCCAAGCCTTCAAAATGTCAGAACTACCTGCGCTCCTACCTTGAAACAGTAATCTCTTCCTCTGTCTTAGGAACCACCTCACCCCCTTTAATATTCAATATCACGATTGTGGTAGGGGGTTTAGGGTTTAGGTTGGTATACTATGGAATATGAGGAACCTCTAAGAAAGGGAGAGGGCGGGAGGTTTGAACCTTCACCATAAAGCTTCAACCCTAAACAATGTAGTAGCTTCTATGTTATTCTTCCATTGCACTATACATCCAAAGCAAACAACAAACCCCATGTATCAGATATCCCTTTAAGGTTGGGGAGGCATTTAACCCTAAACCTTAGTCCCTAAACCCTAAAAGCCTAAACCCTAAACCCATTAGGGAGAGGATGATGTTCAGGTGCTCTCCCTGGTTTGGTCCTGTGTCCAGCTGGGCTCCCTGGTCGCCGCGTTGCTTGGATCTGAAATCAGCTAAGTCGTGCTAGGGTTTAGGGTTTAGGTCGATACTAAAATCCTGCCAGGGCGTAGTTTACTGTAGTAGCATAATTCCCAAGGTTTCAGGTACCTGAGGTCATGCAGGACATTTACTATCCGCCGTATCTTAAGTAGCATGGGTTTTATGATCTGGGGTTCAGGGTTTAGGGTCTATTCGGTCTAGGCTTTGGTTTAGGGTTGAGGTATCATGGTTCCTGGGTTCCGGGCTACCAAGCATGGAGAACCCTCTGGTTTGGGTTTTAGGGCAGTTGGACACTCGGATTATAGGTTTATCTATAGCGTTGATACTCAAACTCCTGCATGGGCCCAATTAACTTCCACCCTTGGAATCCTGGTCTTCCGATACACTGAAGTCATGCAGGATGTTCAGTCTCGAGACTTAGCATACGTTAGGTGGACCCCCTACCCTGTAATAGTGATATCACACGAATATAACAGTACTCTAAAAAGATCACCGCTATCCCTTCTAGTCACTGTTACTGGGCGGGGGTCCCAACCGTAAACGGTAAATCCCTAAACTCTAAACCCCTAAATCCCTAAACCCTAAATTAAATCCTGAGCGCCTAACCCCTAAACCCTCAACCCTAAATTCCCAAACCCTAAGCCCTAAACCCTAGAGTTTAGGATGTTGGTTCTGAAGCGTGGAGAATCAAACTTGAAAAGAACATGGAACATAAGATGGAAGCTGCGGTTCTATGAGGTTTCTTTTTATGGGATTCAGTAGTTGGGGATACTTAGGGGGTTTAGGGGTTTGGGGTTTAGGGTTTGAGTTTAGGGATATTCTTGAAAATTATAAGCTCTAGATGAGAATGATGAGAAGTGTTTTCACGAGGGAAACTCTACTCTCCCAAAGTGAGAAAAAATCCATGTCTTTGTCCTGGCATTTTGTATTGCCAAGTCTTTCCGAAACCCAAACACTTCAGGTTTAGGGTTTAGGCCCCAAACGGTGAGCCCTAAACCCCAAAACCCTAAACTCCTAAAAGTGAACCCTACACGCCGACCCCTAGAGCTGTAAACCTTAGGGTTTAGGGTTTAGGGTTTAGGGTAATCCTAAACCCTCAGCCCTAATTAAACCATAACCCAGAGGGTCCATGTACCCAATAATTAGGTACTTGGGTTTTGGGTAGTAGTAATTATAGTATAGGCTTTGGGTAAGTATATAATTATTGGGTACTTGGACCCCTAGGGTAAGCCTAAGCTAGTTTCACATCAACATCTTCAATCCTCTGCCTGTCGTCTGGAACTCATTATATCGAGGTTTAGGGTTTAGGGCTAGGGGTTTATTCTTGTGTAGGGTTCAGGATTCAGGGTTTAGGGTTCGAGGTTGAGAGTTTAGGGTTTGTGGTTTATGATCTGGGGTGCAGGGTTTAGGATTTAGGGTTTAGGGCTTAGGGTTCAGGGTTTAGGCTTCCAAGCTCGATTTGGGATAGCTCCTTCGTACTTATCTGGTGCCCATTGCTCCACATAATGTATTTCCAAACCGCGGAGTCCTAAGCCGTAAACCTAAAGCTCTAACCACCCTCACCCATAAACTGCACAATCGTACACCCTACCCTAAACCCTAAACTCTAAAAGCTGAGGCTCTGCGTGGCGCGTATTGTGGACTCCGAAGGACCCAGGCACGGGCAGCGGCATAAAGTTTAGGGCCTGGCGGGATCATCTAGGGTAAAGGTTTAGGTTTTGGATTTAATTGGGGTTAAGGGTTCAAGGTGGCAATACAGGGATTGTGTAGCGATATCTTCCCAATAATGGAAAATCAGATAGAAAATGAAAAAGAAGTGAACTTGAAACTGGAGGTTCCTGGTGACACAGGGTTTAAGCTTGTGCGGTTAACTTGCTGGTTCTTAGGGAATAAAGGATTGACAATGAACATGGAAGCAAGTACTTTTTCGCGGATCACATAGGAGATGGATTCATTCCTCCATTCCCTCGTAACGACCCGTAGGCTTGTACGGAAAGCAGCGCATAAGCCCCTCCCCAATACTATTCGCCCCCACCCCTAATACTAGATATTCCCCCTAAGAGACCTTGGACCTTACAAGCCCTAAACACTAAACTATTTTGGTGAGCAATTTCAAGCCTTGCTAAACCCTAAACCCTTAAACCCTAAACCCGTTAATTTCAGTATGAAGGGACCATCTAGGAGCCATCCGTCCTTGATTGGCGACCCAGACCCCCTAAGGGATCCAAAAAATGGAACCCCCTAATAATCCCCTAGTTTTCCCAATGTAGTAATGGGTTCATATTGGGGGGGTTCCATTTTTTGGATCCTTTAGGGGGTCTGGGGATTCATGAGACTGTGTAGACAGTTTAGGGTTTAGGAGCTTTCTTGGGATAAGGGTCTGGGGTGTAGGGTTTAGGGTATTTTCTTCTGTCCTGTAACATGCGTATACGTTCTTATGGCCGAATCCAGCTCCCTGACCCGGATGTGACATACTGTGCACCCAAATTGATTTCTGCATACATACCTTGGGGCTTTTTGATACATTACCCTCAAACCAACAGTCTAAATCTTGAACCCTCAGCCCCAAACCTTGAACTAAACTTGCTGAGAGCTCAAAACCATGGACCCAAAATCCAATATTGTTTTTTGTATGTGGCTCTTAAAGTTCACTTGCCGGGCCAGGGGGGCTGTAGAGTTCTACTTAACCCCTGCTAGGCCATTAGATAAACCTAGTTGTCAGAGTTCTCCCCGCCATTAACCTACTTGCTAAGCCTCCGTGAACCTAAGCCCTAAGCCCCAAATAATTCATGACACTTTCCATGTTCTGTTTCCATTTACCACTAAGCCCCCTCACCGGCCAAGTACGCCAGGCCTTTATTGCGTAGCTGCCTGCCCTTTGCAGTGATATCCTTCTGGCGCACCTATGCAGGCTCAGAGTCCATTTCCAGGGCCCCTTCAAAAGGTTTAGGGTTTTAAAGGGTTTAGATATAGGGTGCTCTTGAAATGTGAGATGATTAACTTAGGGTTATGTACGGCTATATAGGCTTATCTAAGGTCATAAAGGTTGGTAGGGTTCAGGGTACCTCACCCATAGTCTGGGTTGCTGTTAAG
>CAJNIZ010001914.1:27241-38323 GCA_905231905.1 Symbiodinium pilosum | reverse complement strand
TAATTGTTCCGGACGGAGGACTTGTTGGAGGAGTCTACGGGGGAAGGGGGTCTGCACAGGAGTCGCGCAGAACTGATGCAGGGATGCGCAAGTGCGACGGACTTTCGTCCTGCCGCAGTAGTAGCAGGATTTAGGCTTCGGTATTCATGGTTAGCATTCAGGGGTCCGGGGATTAGACGTAGGGTTTAGGTTCCAGGTTTGCAGTAAGATTTACTGGTCGAGATATCGGGTATAGGATTTGGGATCCAGGATTTCCGGATGAATGTTCAATGCTCAGGGCTTAGGGTTCAGGACCTAGGTTCGCAACATCTGCTTAAGGTTAAGGATTTGGTAAAAGTTTGCGAGGTTCTTTCGTAATATTGGCAAGCGTAGACTTAGGGCGTCCTTATGGCGGGGCACAGTATTGTGAATGTTAAATGTTGCGCTCAAGCGCTGCAAAGCGGCAAACCCCTCGACGCAGTTTACTTGGATGATCTCTGGACTTAGTAAGCCTAACTGCTATCCCTAATGACCCTTATGAAAAGCCCAATAATCCCAGTAACTAAGCAGACTTGCTAGGTCAAAAGATCCTCCAAGTAGGGTTTAGGGACTATCCCCCAACACCAGACCAAACCTGGACCTTGCGTTCCAAGGTCCTTTCTTCAATCACGAAGAACAACCAAAAACATATGAGCTACAGTCTAAACTCTTTAAAGGGTTGATATAAGGGCTTATGAAGGGGACTACTATAGAGGATATTCCGGGGGATACTAGGTAGCTCATATACTTCAAGGTAAGGGCATGGCCAGTCCTTACAACCCAACAGCAATTCGGCTTTCTCAATCAACCATCTATCAGCATAGGAGCCATAGTCTAAATTCCTAGTATCCCCCTTCATGCCCCGTATGTAGTCCCCTATATAATCCCTGATATAACTCCCTTTGGGGAGTTTAGCTTATAGCTCATATGCAGGGGACTTATGAGACTTTACCAGGATTATAACTACAGTTGCGCTGGAGTTTCCATTACCTCTAAATCTTAAAAACAAATCCCAAAATCCTACACCCGAAGCCCCAACCCCTAAATCCTTCACTCTCAACCCAAACCCCCAACCCCTAAACCCTGAAACCTAAACCCCAAACCCTAAGCCCCTGAACCCCAAACCCCTAAACCCCTGGAACCCAAACTCTAAACCGCAGACCCTAAAGCTGGATCAATGTTAGGGATCCTTTATACACTTTGGGGTGTGGGGTTCCTTATATGTCTGTAAAAAGGATCCTTTTTTCTATCCCTATAGATTAATGTGGGCTCAGGTTCTTGTTGGCCTCTGCTATGGCAGCCGGCTCTTTGAAGCTCGGCGGCGTGACGGCCATGTGTAGAGGTTAGGCCTCACCCGGAGGCTCAAAACAGCCCAAAGGTTCAGGGTTTAGAGTTTAGGGTTTAGGGTTTAGAGTTTAGGGTTTAGGGTTTCGAGTGTAGGGTTTAGAGTTTAGAGTGTAGGCTTTCGAGTTTAGGGTCTAGGGTTTATTACCATTACTTACGGTTTCGGGAGGTGTCATTTTGAGCTTGAAATTCTTCTATCTTGAGAATAAGTAAAGTTCGGAACCCTAAGCAATGGCAAGTTTACATGGGCTTTAGGGTTTAGAATTTAGGAGGCTCGGCTTGGCATCTGCAGAGTTAAACCCTAAACCCTAAATAGTAGCTTCCAGATAATCTTCCACGTCATTCTCCATTAGACTCGGCACTATTTCATGGATTTACAACCCTAGCCTTCTTGTAGCCTATTGGCGGTTAGTAGGGAATAAGGGAATGTAACCCCCACATAAACCCTATATATGATATATTCCTTATTCCCTACCGGGCTTAGCCCTTTAAACCCCAACCCCCTAAACCCTAAGTCGTCTAACCGTACCGTGCCTCGCCATCTTGCCTGGCTAAGCTCACGTCCTCAAGGGAATAGCCTTGCGATGAGACACACTTTAGGGTCTAGGGTTTGGGTCCTTTCCTAAGCTACTAAAGAACTTATATTAAGTTCCCAGAACCAGGGAACCCCATTTTTCACCATATATCAATAGTACGGTAACTCAATCTAAATTCCTTGAAAGGAACGCAGTTTAAGAGTTGATAGAGATTCTGTGGGGATATATAAATACATACGGGATTATGATTCAATTTATCACCCTAAACCCTAAACCCTAAACCCTAAACCGCTCAATTTCACAGCCTGGCAGGACGAGAGTGGGAGCCCCGGCTTACGGAGCCGTCTCCTTTCTGGAGCTCCGCCAAAACCTCCAGTTGCCGCTGTTTATTGAGTTTAGGGTTTAGGGTCTGTTTATGAGCTAGCCACTCTGAAGTCAAGAAAAAAGCTGCAGGAACACAGACATCAGGAAGCTGTTCATCCATAGATGTCCCGATATATTACTATGTATCTTTATATATAGCTATATATCCTGATACATATATTACATATATGTATACACCTGCATTCTCGTCCTTTCTTCTTCTACATCCTTATATTCACCATTCCCACGCCGAGCCTTCTTGATTGCCAGCATCTGCTGCTCTTGTCGCGGTACAAGCCTGCGCCGCGCGCACGTCACGCAGAAAGACCAAGCTTAGGGTTGAGGGCTTAGGGTTTAAAACATGAGCCGCTGTCTAAACTCCTAGTATCTCCCTTAGTAACCATTATAGTAGTACCCTATATAATCCCCTATATAACCCCCTTTAAGGAGTTTAGACTATAGCTCACATGGTTCTGAAAAATTATCTAAGAACGTCCCCAGCAGCTGTCCGCTGCTGCAATTTTTGCTCAAAATGGGAATCTGGGTTGGCCCCTAAAGCCCTTTGAAAAATGTTAGTATATAGGGTTCCTTATGAAAGCCATTAGGGAAAATATTAAATATTTCAGGGGCCTACCTAGGAATGGTAGCCAAAGTTCCTCCGTTCTTCTTTCAAAGGTTTCTTTGGATGCACACTGGGAAGCATCAAAGGGTAGTCTTACCATCCTCGCAGCCACCATTTGCCTGGTGGCCAGTTCATTTGCAGAAAGCGGTATTACCTGCCACGTTGGAGAGGCCCCGATCAGTGGACTTTGCAGCCTTCTTCCGTGGTACATGTGTGGCAGTCCAAAGCGATTGATGCAAGCGTCATGGCGGATGTTCAGCAATGCAGCCAGAATTGACTGTCTGGCAGGGTCTACATCACAGATCTCTGAATTGCATGGACGCTAGTACTTGCTTCAACAAATAGCTGAACGTTCCGAAGCCTAACACCCGCGCAACTTCAAAACCATTGCAACTTGTTTTTCGCACCAAAGCCTTCACAAATTCCCTTATCTGCATCCCACGGTCCCACCCTCAAACATTCCTCTCGCCTGCCAATTTTGCCAATTTACCTCTTGCGAAGGGCTTTTGGGCTTGAGAATCGGTGACCTGAAGACACACGTTTACGTGGATGGATCCCTGTACCTGCATGCACCCGGGTGTTTGGGGGCTGCGTATGCGAACCGATCAAAACTGACGCTTGCTTTGGCACTGTCCAGAGAAACCCTAAGCCCCAGACGATAAACCCTAAACCTCTAAACGGTTTAGAGGGTTTAACCCCTAAACCCTAAACCCCTAACCTCTAAACCCTACACCCTCAAACCCCTAAACCCTTAACCTAAAATCAGGGGACCCCGACCATGCCGCGGGGTAAACTCGGCTGAAGACGCTCTGCATGTCTGCTCCTGACATGGCGCTGCTTCTTACTGGTGCTTAAGGGAGTGTGGGGGAGTGGATCGCTTTAATAGAGTTTAGGGTTTAGGGAGTGGATGTCTATAATGATCCCTATATAATCCCCATAAATCTACCCCTATAATGGCACCTATATTTACTCCCCCACTCGCCCTTAAGCACCACGAGGTACGTTGGTGGTCCTTATTCTGAGCACCTGCCTCCCTCCTTTTTCGGGCTGTATGTACAGGACTTTTTTTGGCACATATGAGCCATAATCTAAACTCCCAGTATCCCCCCAAATAACCGCTGTAGTAACCCCCTATATAATCCCCTTATATAACTCCCCTTCAAGGAGTTTAGACTATAGCTGGTATCTACAACATTGACCGTTTGAAAGGTCTGAATCCTTCCACTGTGGCATGAAACCGTCCTGGAAACGCTTGGAGCACACGAGCAGCACATCCAAGGCTCGCAACGTCAATTCCTCCTCGCCGTACGGAAATACTGCAACTTGCTACCCCTGGAAATCTTGGGACAGCAGCATCAATGTTGGTCAAGCTCTTGTTGTAAGAGCAAGCTGGGTGTGACCCCTCTTGCCTGGAATTTTGAAGGAGTCATCATCACCTGAACTTAACTTGCGTAATCTTAGAAACTTTCTGGCGGACATCTGGGCGGTGGCCTTCTGCAAGATCTTGCAACGTAGCCGCAGCTGTCAGCAGCCTTTCATGGGATGTAAGAACTTGACACTTTGCGCAGCTCATACATGTACAGTGGTTCACAACGGTTCAACATCCTTACCTCTCCAAACTGGAGATGGGCAGTGATGGTGCCAATTGCGCAAGGGGGCTCAAAAGCCTTGCCGGGCAAAAGTCATGCACATCAAGAGCCTGGGTTGCTGTTAAGGAATTCAAGTTAAGTTGTATATATGCATAGTAATTAATAGGGTTTCCCCAATATAGTAACTTCATTTAACCCTAAACCCCTATATTCCCCAAGTTTCCATTTCATTTTCCATTTTCTTTTCCATTTGATTCTCCATTATAGGGGGATAATCCCTTAACAGCAACCCAGGAGGATGTCGTCTGGCAGCTGATGGAGGCGCGGGCTCTGACGGCTGTGACGGTCTAAGCTGAAGCGCTGCGAAGCGTGACCGCAGAGGTGGATCCAAAGGATTGCCTCGCTTTGATACTGCCATTACTACTAATACTATTACCCTTCTTACTAGTTTTATTATCACTATTATTATTACTATTCTTAATACTGCTACTGGTATTAATATTATCATTATTATTGTTTTTATTAGGATTGTATGTCTGGACGAACACCTTTGCTGAATGAATTTGTCTGATGAAATCCACCTGGCCTCTGTCAGGAGACCCCAAAGCTACCACCAAAAAGTCTTCATGCACAGGAACCAGCTGCGAAAACTCCTGCGGTTATATAGGGTTTTATAGGGTTCAAGAGGGTTATATAGGGTTGAATAGGTTTATACAGGGTTGAATTGAGCTATATAAGGTTATATACGTTCTTTTAGGGTTATACTGGGCTATGTAGAGCCTTGGGTTGCATAGGACATAGGGTCATGGCGGTAAAATTCTCGTTGAACTGTCTGAGGCCCTAAACCTAAACCCCAAAGCCCTGAACCCTAAACCTCTGAACCACCTAAACTCCAAACCCTAAACCCTAACCCCCAAGTCAAGTTGAGTTTGGCAGCTCCTGGTCAGTGCCAAACTGCTTCTGCAGCTGTTTGGCCCGCCCCGGCGCCAGGAGAAAGCGCCTGCACACCCAGAAATGCCAAGAGGGCGGAAGCAAGGCAGAATACAACCAAACAACATAACCCAATATGAGCCTATAAAACCTGATAAAACACCCGATGTAACTATATGTGGCTTCATATAACGCAATATCACTCAAAAGGAAAGTAGGAGGTTGATTCGCCTGTCCTCCAGCGCCATCTCGCGATTTTCAAGCAAGTTGTTCCTGCACATGTACGGTGCTGAAAGCAGCCATGACAAAAACACGCATCCAGACCTGATTGCTTCC
This sequence comes from Symbiodinium pilosum, assembly GCA_905231905.1. Lineage (NCBI taxonomy): Eukaryota > Dinophyceae > Suessiales > Symbiodiniaceae > Symbiodinium > Symbiodinium pilosum. The sequence goes on along the minus strand of CAJNIZ010001914.1, from coordinate 32,585 downwards.
GGGGCACAGCAACGGAAGGACGTTCCGCTCTGCCTTCTCGATGCCTTCCAGCCTTTGCAATTTGCCACACTTTGCCACTGATGGAAAAACCGCGCACACTCAACAGTTAATCTGAAGGAATCCAAGTCGGCTGCACCAGGATCCGTCCGTTGATGGCAGCTCGCACAGGAGCTTGGTCAACGTATCTGAAGCGCAAGCTGATTGTAGTTCTCTCTTCTCGACAAGACGTCATCCAAGCAGCTGGCTCCACACTTCCACCGCGGATCTCGCAGCGCTGCTTCAGATCTGCCTCGCCTCGTTCGTCTCTCTTTCCTCTATGTCAACTGGGAGAGTAGCCATGGAGTGCATGCGTGCTTGCTTAGGCATCGACCCGTGTCTCGCGTGATGCCAACGTACTCCACCTACAAGAAGTGTGCGCACGACTTCCTAACATCAAACTGATCTTCCCCAGACAGGGCAATCCAAGCGCCAGTCTCCATGTCTTGCGCTGCGCACAAAGGATTCTCAAAAAGGTCCCGGAGTCAGACAGATGTCGCCGAGTACAAGATGACAAGAGAAACTGCTTACTGCTTACCAGCTCATACCAGCTAAACTTACTGGGCTTTTCGGGCTTAGGGTATCTCTTGGGGTTAAGTGTAGCGAATAATGGAAAAGGAAATGGAAACTACTGTAATATATTGAGGATTCTATTGTCACATCATACTTACTGGGGGGTAGTAGGTACAGTATAACTTCAAGTCTGCATGTTGTGGGAGAGGGAACATGACAAATGGATTCAGAGGCGCCCATGACAACCCTAAACCCCAAACCCTTACACCTGAACCCCAGGGTAACCCTGAACTTTAAACCCTAGGGTAACACTACAACGCTAAACCCTAGCGTAATCCTAAACCCCATACTCTAGGGTAAGCTAGGATAACCCTAAACCCTAACGTGAACCTAAACCCTAAACTTTAGGATAACCTAGGATAACCCTAAATCCCATCGTAACCCTAAACCCTAAACTCTAAAGTAACCTAGGGTAACCCTATATGGTAGTTTCCCAAAATCGGGGGACCCCAATATAGATCCAAAAATACTACAGTCATGATTATTGGGGAACCCCCAAAATGGTACCCCCAAATTGGGGAAACTCCCATATAACCCCAAACTAGCTCTAGAGCCTACATTGCCGCATGGTGCCTCGCGGCGGAGGAGCTCGCAGAAGCGGAATACGGTATGCCTTCGCAGGTTGCAGGGTATGCCTGGGGGTCCCCTTTAGAGGGGTTACACAGGGAATATAATTATACGCATTGTATGATATAGGGATTACATAATATATAGGGATTATATAATATGGGGTTTGGGGTTTGGGATGTCACCCCAGATAGTGGATAATCAAATGGAAAGGAGAATGGAAAATCAAGTGGAACCCGAGAGTATGAAGTTGTTTATAGGGATTCCAAAGTACAGACTTATAGTCGAATTGAAACACAATGCACGCAGACAGATGCAAACAGTCACGCCTGAGCAAAGGCCCCGAAGGCCCGAGCAGGAACATATCCTGTCTAAGCGTCGCCTGCAGTGCAATCGCATGAAGCCGCAGGACAACACCAATGTAGTAGTTTCCCAAAATTAGGATCCCCCTTATACACCCCAATATACTAGAACCCTTAATATGGGGACCACCTCCTAAATTGTACCCTGAACCCTATACCCTAATACCCCAATATAACCCCTATAAGCCCTATAACATAACCCCTACATAATCCCTTTAGGACCGCTAATTTTTTGGGAAACCCCGTGTGTGCTAGCCTTCTGCATCATCCAACGGAGGGCTGTCAACTCGGAGGAAGGCAGGCTTCCTCCCTGCGCCTGAAAAAAGGCTTTAAACGGGATATAAGGCTTTGTCGGGTAAAATAGGGGTCACATGCGGTTACATGGGGTTATATGGGGCTGTATGGGGATATATAGGGATATATAGGGATGTAATATATGGTTTAGGGTTCAGGATTTAGGGATATTACCCCTAATTAGTACATTGAAAATGCAGAGTCAAATGGAAACTGGGAATACAAAAGGGATCTATAAAGGTGGTTGTCAAAATTATGGTCCTTTTTTGGGTCCCTATTATAATACGGCACCTAATATTTAGGAGATCCAAAAAAGGACCATAATTTTGACAATCACCCATAGGGATTCCTAGGTGCTGACCCGCACCTTCGGGAGAAGGCCACCTCGCCGAGGGGGCACATCGGGAACCTCGGTCATCCACCCTAAATAGTAGCTTCCATTTTCTTTTCCATTTACTTAAACATCCCTTCTGGTTTTAGGGTTTAGGGTTTGGGGTTTGGGGTTTGGGGTTTAGGGTTTAGGGTTTTAGGGTTTAGGGTTTTGGGTCCTTATGTAACCCCTATAAAACCCTATAAACTACCCTATAACAGTGTCAGATTTTCAAGTCACGGGACCCTGCGCCATCCCCCAGGAAAAATTGGGGTTATATTGGGATACTGGAAAATAAAATGGAAACTACTATTTAGGGTTTAATGGATTTAGGACTTTAGGGCCTTGGGTTTAGGGGTTGGACTACATGCAGGCAAGAGTCCAGTGGCGAGAGGGTCTCTGATGCTGGCATCGAGACATCGCCAATCGAAACCACCTCTTCATTGGGGTTATGTACGTAGGAACAATGGAGAATCAAAAGGAAAAGAGAATGGACAATGAAATCAAGACTGGGATGATATAGCCATGGAGGTGACATAAGGCCCGGACTCGCGGCTGGCATTTCACCATGTTCCATCTAAGCTGTGATGTGCGGAAAGACAAGTCTTCTCATGAGCCTAAACCCTAAACATCCCTAAACCCTAAACCTAAACCCCTAAAGCAGTTCTTGTCTGGCCAATGATAAAACTAAGGTCCCCATAATAGGGAATACAGTATTTTGGGGTCTATATTGGGGTCTCCCTAGTTTTGGAGGAAAGTACTATTGGGGGAAACTACCTACACTCCTTCTGCAATCTCATTCTATCTCGCCTGTCATTCTTTGGAGAGTGTTGGAGGGGACCATCGCGTTTTGCTGGGCTTGGACATCTCGTATTCGCAGGGGACCATCTTGTTTAGAATAGACGCATGGCTTCCAGGAAGTCTGACCGACGTTAGACACGTTTAAAGAAACGGAAGTTCAGTCTGTCACACAACTGGTTTAGGGTTTAGGGTAGCATTGGAACCCTAAACCCTAAACCCTAAACTCTAAACCCTAAACCCTTTAGGGTTTAGGGTAGCATTGGATCTCTTATGCTGGTCACATGCGACCTGAAGCTGCCTATCGAGCCACATGCTGCGCAGGCCTGTCTCGAACTCAGACGAGATTTGATAGTTTCCATAAACAGGCGGTTTAGGGTTTAGGGTTGAGGGTTGAGGGTTGAGGGTTTAGGGTTGAGGGTTGAGGGTTTAGGGGCCAAAATGGACACCAAAATACTAGAATCCCAATAAGGGGGACCCCGAGAAAGGTACCCTCAATTTTGGCAAATCCGAATCCCTGTCACCAAACCATAGAATCCCAGTTTCCATGCAATGTGCCAATGTCTTGTCGTTGAAATTCTCCATAATTGGAGTAGTACATCCCCATATAACCCCATAGAACTCAGAGGAATCTGCCAGAAGGCAGCGCCGCTCATTTGCCTTTGCTTGCTGCTATGAATCATGGGGCATCCATCCCCAGGGTGGGGATGAGTTGTAAAGAGAATAAAGCGGCTCAGGTCTCTCCTCTATAGTCATCAGGTCGACCGAACAAGCAACGAACTTCGATACAAGAGCTCCTGAGGGGCAAAAAGGCAGTGAAAAAAGTGATACTGAGACACAAACACACACACACACAAACAAAAATATATATATATATATGGGAATCCCATCATCCTGGATCAAGGCGATTGCGGCCACTGACAGCATGGGAGCGCCCAGCGGCAGAGCCCGCGGCCGACCTTTCTGTGCCACAGCCCGCAGCCACCTTACTGATGCTTACGGGAGAGTGGGGGAGTGGATAGGGGTTTGAGTTTAGAATCCCTGTAATAATTCCTATATGATCCCCATATATACCCCTGTAATGGCGCCTGTATTCACTACCCCACTCACCCTTAAGCACCAGCAAGCCACAGGCGAGTGAAGAGCTGTGGTGCAGCCATCCGACCCATAGCCCCAATGGCAGACATGACACCCATGGCCTGGAGGGGAAGCCCTGGTAGGTTTAGGGTTTTGGGCTTAGGATGACTAATGAAAACATGACTCGCAGGTGAGCTAGAGTCTAAACTCCTAGCATCCCCCTTAGTAGCCCCTATCATACACCCCCTATCAAACCCCCTCTATACCGCCCTTTAAGGAGTTTAGACTATAGCTCATATCTACAGAACTTAGGCTGACCCGCAGCAGTCAACACTCAGCCAGCCATTGCCTCACCCCGAGATAGGCCCAACTGCACCGCCCGCTCTACAAAGCGCGTCAGTAGCACAGTGTTCCCACCTGCCACGTCCGGATAGGCGCAGGTAGCGGCTGCTCAGGCTTTACATGAGCTATAGTGCAGCTATAGTCTGAACTCCTATTATTCCCCTTCATACCCCTGCAAACCCCCTTTAAGGAGCTTAGATTCTGGCTCAAATGGCAAATTGAAAGAACTCGGAAAGCTCAACAGATGCTTCATGCGTCTCAGGGCCTGTCCCAAAGCAGAGAGGCAGCAGGCACGCTACAAGGCCGGGGCCAGTCTTGGAGACGGCCCACGTGAAGTAGGCCACACTTGTCAGCAGGTTTGTGACGCTCACATACAACCTTTTCCCGAAGAATTGAATAAGCCTGCCCGCCAGCATGGAACCACAAAAGCCTGCCAGCGCATGTCCAGAAGCAAAGCGCCCTGCTTCCAGTGGTCCCCAGTTGAGACGCTCCTTCATAAGTAGGATTGCAACGGAATTCATCGGAGGGTAGTTCATGAATTCATAGAGTCCCAAGGCACCAGCCAGAAGACAGCACTCCGGGTCAAGCAGCAAAGTTGCATAGGGGTTCTTCTTTCCCCTAGCGACAGTCTTGGGAGAGGTGGGAACAGATCCACCCTCCCTGGAACTCGAGCCTCCAGCCTCCCTGTTCCTGGGTTGCTGTTAAGGAACTTAAATTAAGTTACTATAATGGGTATAATGGAATAATGGAAAATAAAATGGAAACTGCTATAATATACTAGGGTTATATTGGGGTTATGATACTTAAATTAAGTTACTATATTATCCCCCTATAATGGAGAATCAAATGGAAAAGAAAATGGAAAATGAAATGGAAACTTGGGGAATATAGGTGTTTAGGGTTAAATGAAGTTACTATATTGGGG
>CAJNIZ010001914.1:14833-26389 GCA_905231905.1 Symbiodinium pilosum | reverse complement strand
TGGGTGGTTGTCCGAATTATGGTCCCTTTTTGGATCCCTATTGTAATACGGCACCTAATATTTAGGGTACCCAAAAAAGGACCATAATTCAGGGCCTAAGGGTCATTTTACAAGCGTGAGATTAAATTTGAAAAAAAGAGAGATTATGTGATTACTAAGAATAATGGAAAAGAAAATGAAAACTACTCTTTTGAGTTTAGGGTTTTTGTTTTTAACGCCCCTTTTACCCTCCGCTTACAGTCGGGCAAAGTTCCTCAGGAACGGGCAAACTCCACACCATTGTGAGTTTAGGGTTTGGGGCCCAGGGTCTAGGGGTTTGGGACCCCTGGGATATTAAACCCTTACCTAAAACCTGAAACCTAAACCCTAAAACCTAAACCCCTAAGATCATTTGGGGCTTCGCCTTTTCAGGAGTTTAGACGATAGCTCATATGGGGTCCTCCGAGTAAGTGCTAAATGTTACCCACTGCCAAGGTAGGGCACTGTGAAGACGTCCGTGATCATTGTTCCGCACATGCCCATAAACGGCTGAATACCTGCGTTTGCAAGTTGTACACAAGTATCAACCCTGAAAAGCTTAGCTAGACAGTTCTCTTCGATTCAATTCCGTCCACATTTGGTTATGTTAACATGGCCACATAAAACCTGCAACCAGTAAGATTGCACCAGCTGCCGATAGCCCGCGCTGATGCAAAGTCGAGCCACCTTAGCAATGGCATGCAATGCATGCAATGGCGATCAAATTTAGCCCCACATCTCCAGCTTTTCTTTTCTGATTACCCACTGCATGAAGACAGGACAACAAGGGCGACTAACTCAGAAGAGCGGCAGCAGCCGTATCCTGGCCACGGGTTGCTCCACCAGCGCGCACAGCGTGCGCATGATGGCCGGGCCGATCATGAAGAAGAGCAGGATCGGCTTTCGGCCAAAGCGGTCAGACATCTTCCCGAAGACGGGGCTCAGGAAAAACTCCGCTACGCTGCCAAGGGAATAGGCAGTTGCAAGGCCGCTCGTGGCTTGCACCACCGCAGCGTCCCCAAGCGGACTGGCTGTCTGCGTTATGAGCAGCTGTCGAGCCTGCAGGGTTGCGATGCCGGCGCACGATATCGCGGACGCGGTCGCCCGAAGCATCAGCATGAAGTGCTGGCTCTCCGCAGATGCCGCAGCATTCCGGCCTTTCATCCCTGAAAAGCCCGAAGCCATGGCCACCTACGGCCCGCCCACGGCCTGCCCCTCACAGGGCTTGAAGCAAACGCTGACGGACAAAAACAAAAGACCTCCCATCCAATGGCTCAGCCGCTAGCTGCTAGGAGCAAGACGATCACCACGCCCATTTTACAGCGGTGTGGCCTTAAGAGTCGCAGCTCCTCCCAACCACCACAGCTGCATCCCTTTAGCTACAGCTTGTGCAGGCCAGTCAACGCTACGTGAAAGAACTGCCTCATCCGGCACCTGGAAGCTTTCCACCGCATCACGGGAGCCCATCAAAAGTCCACCCCGGCCTTCCAAGGCCAAAACACTTACCAGCTCCCCACCTCTCTTTGCTAGCTCGGAGCCAATCTCCGAAGTACCCGAAACCTGCAGTTCAAAGGACTCCTTGCTTGCGCTAAGGTGGTCCAAGGATATCCTGCGCTGGTGCCCCACACCATAACCACCTGAGTCCCGGTGCTCATTCAGCCTGACTGGTGCCAACGGCATGCCTTCCAGAACTGGGACTGTCGCAGAGCAACCCAAAAGAGAACATTTCAAATGTCCCGTCATGTCATCGGGACCTTCCATTGTATGTTGAAAGAACTCGTAATGCCACTTCTCCGGAATGACCTGATCCATCACCGGCTCCACGTTGCCTGTTCCTATGGAGAGGCTCGCGCTGGTGTGCTTTTCGTGCACCACTAGAGCTCCAGCCTCCGCCGGCAAACGCTTCACGATCTCTGCTTCCAGCTGGGTCGCATTCCTTGCAGCAGCCATCACGGAAAACTCCTCTCGTTGAGTTGACGCGCGATAGGTTACCTCAACCTCAACGGGATCAGTGCACCCACCACTTCGCAGATCAATCAAATAGATGCCCTGCCAGGTTCCCATGCTGAAACGGCCGGATGAGCATGGCAGTGTCAGAGACTTCCGGAAGAGCAAGGACTGAGCTGCACCTCAACCCACAGGCTTGATGTAGGCCAAACAGCCTGACAGTGGCATTGCATCCCGACCTGGTGGATGAAGTCGAGGGATCGCTGCAAGATGATCCGTTCGCACGTCTGGGTCGGCATTCTCATTCACACCTTAGCTGCCGAACAAGCCGCACTTGGAGACACTGGATCCTCAAAACGCCCAGCTGCTGAAAGACACCCCGTCTGCGGGCTTGACGATGCACAGGTTGACAATGCCAGCTCCTACAAGATAGGTCCCTTGAAAGGAGGTTATGTAAGGCTATGGAGGGGTATCTAGCATTTAGGGTTTCCATCAGCTAGTGAGTGTCCACAAATCTTCAGGAAGGCTGCAGTTGCCAATGCTGTCGCTCCTCGACCACACCCCTTCAACAATGGCCCATTTTCTAAGAGCCTTGGTGAACCAAGCAATCATAAGCAAATCATATCTTCGTGGGCCAACAGCACAGTCCATAAATTGCAGAACCAGAAGCTGGATACTGCCGGCACGGGATGCAAGTTGAAGGAGGACCATGATGGCTATCGCAGCTGAAAGCCACGTTGCCAAAAGAGTTCTGCAATTGCGAGAGATGAAACACGGGCTTGGGTTCGTGCAGTTCAAGCCACCATGATGAGTTCTTGTCCCGTGAAGCTTGCCTGTAAACATTCTGAGCCAAAACGTGGACGCCGGATGCAGCAAAGATCATCAAAGCAGGTGCTGCAGCGTTGCAGAGGGTCCGGCTGCTCATGGGGCCTATAGCTCATCCTTCCAGCTTTGCTGTATAAACAACTGCCCATCTCACGAGCATACTTGTACGCTACTGCAATTTCTGACGGCTCGCGGCAAGTCCCAGCTGACCACATGCTGCTGACCATGAGCGGCCAAGCTTTGTCGAAAAGCGGATCGTGACATTTGGAGCACCCAGACTTCGTAGCTTGTCACGGAAACGCTTGCAACTGAAGTCAGACGGAGGCTCATAGCCACTTGCAGCTCCAGCAGTTGTGGGATTGTAAGGAATCAGGTTGATGCCTGCACAACGAAGCCGCTCGCGCACGACGGCCTCAGCCAACGCGCTCGCCTGCTCATCGCCATCGTTCACGTCACGGATGAGGATGTACTCAAGAAGGACACCGGTGCCCGTGGCTGCTTCATACTCCCGAACACCTGAAAACACCTCTACGAGGCTCCAGGATTTGGAGGCCACGGGGAGAAGCTTTTCTCTGAGCTCCTGCGTTGGAGCATGCAAAGACAAAGCGAGATTTAGTCCAGGCGGGGCTTCTTTGGCCAGCTTTCGAATTTGAGGCGCAACTCCAACTGTGGAGAGTGTCACTTTGTGCCCAGAGGAAAGGAGCATCCTTGCAGCCTCCAACACATTTGTATAGTTCAGGAGGGGCTCACCCATGCCCATGAACACAACGTTGCTTGCCCTCTGACTGCCTTCGCGCTGGAGCCACGCCTCTGCATGCAGCACTTGCTCTAAGATGGCCCATGCAGGAAGGTTGATTCCACGAGAGTCACCCTGTTGGCGGATTAAGCCTGTATCGCAAAAGCGGCATGCCATGGCGCAACCACCCTGTGATGAGGCACAGATCGTGCCTTGAATTGGCTCACTTGCCCGTGTCTTTGGAACGATAATTGCCGTCTCAATCTGCAGTCGGCTCGGAAGGGAGATCAACAGTTTGCCGCCCCCAAAGCTGGCGCCGCCCTCGGATCGAAGCACGCGGCTGGCCAGTCCACAGCCGGAGTTTTGGGTTGCCTTCAGCACTTCAGATGCCGGTCCCCAATCCAAAGCAAGATTCCAGTTATCTTGGTTCCGGGAGTAGAACTCTGCATGCTTCACCAAATGATTCCAGATATTCTTTTGGCATCCTGAAAGGGAGACACGCTCCAAGCACTTCATGTCCAAGACGCTGCCCGCAACTGACTCAAATCTGCGCTTGTTCCATAGCCCTCCAGGCACTGCTAAGCCGGCCCTGAGGCCTGTGCGCATGCCTGCTACATCACACTCCTCCACTTGCATTACCAAACAACATCCGTGTCGAAGAGCTGGCTTGCTTTCATTACATCCGGGTTGAGATAATAGCAGTAATAATTGCAATAGGGATAATGATAGTAATAATTGTAATAATTCTAAGAAGAAGAATGATATTAATAATAGCAAGCATAATAATAGTAATCTTGATAGTAGTCTGTCAAGAGAGGTTCTTTGGAATCTGAGGTCACTACACAAAACAACAGAAGTGGGCGAATAGGATGGAGCTAGTAGTTTCCATTTTGTTTTCCATTATCCCTATGAATAACCCCGATATACTATAGTAGCTTCCGTTTTCTTTTATATGTTCCCTATACAACCCCTATATAATCCCAATAATATAGTAGTTTCCATGTTCTTTTCCATTATCCCTATAGTGATGCTTTGTTGCTCGGGCCTTGGGGTCGCAGCTGGCACACCTCTGATTCGCACTGCTTGCTCCAGCAGGCTATTCTGATACTAATTTGGGGTTATACAGGGGTGTATAACGGTATATAGGGGCATATAGGGTTTAGGGTGTAGGGTTTCCCAAAATTGGGGGGGGTCTATTTTGGGGTTCCCAATAAGAAGGAGTATAGTCTTTTGGGATCTATATTGGGGCCTCCCTATTCACAGAAGCTCTCATATCCGATTTAAGCCTGTGTTGGGCCTCGGGAGTTTGCGTTGCACGAGATCCCACCTTGAGGAAGATAGACAGAATCTGCAAGACAACTTAACCCTAAACCCTAAACCCTAAACCCTAAATCCTAAACCCTAAACCCTAAACCCTAACAGTGCAACATGCAGCAGGCAAGAGCTGATAGCAAAAAGCAAAAATTTGGTAGTTTCCAAAATGCTTTAGGGTTTAGGGTTTAGGGACCCCCATATAGACCCCGAAATACTATAATCCTCGTGGTTGGAAACCCCAAAATGGCACCCCTGATTTTGGGAAACCCTACACCTTATATAACCCAAATATCACCCCGTATAACCCTAAATAGCCCCCAAACCCTAGATATATGCGTCATCTCCTTTTTACCCATAACGCTAGGTCTGCATCTGCATGGTCAGCAGCAGACCTTTGCCGGGCTCAAAGCCTTGGGTTTTGCAGATTCAACAGCTACAACAATGATGGCCATTACTATTACTACTGTTGATATTAAAAAACCTGCATGACCTGAATATACTACAGTCCCATTATTCCCAAGGTATTAGGTACTTAGGGTCATGCAGGATTTTTAGTATCCACCGTATTTCTGTTGGGGTTTAGGGTTTAAGGTTTTCGATAAAGCATTACTATGTCAATGATGGTCATTACTATTAGGTTTAGGTTTAAGGTTGAGGGTATAGGATTACTATTTCTAAAATTTATGCGACTTCTGTTCTTACTATTGTTAACATTTTTGATATGACAATTGTTGCTCCTGCTCTTTAACTAGTGGTACGATTAGTACCTTGTGACTATTAGTACTATGACAACTCGTGCTATTATTACTACTATTGCTACTATTTGGAAGATTACCATCATGACTAATTGAACCCTTGCTATTGTTACTACTGTTCCTACTATTACTACTATTGAAACTATTACTACAATGACTACTGTTACTACGACTATTGCTATTGCTATTTTTGTTTCTATAACAATTATTACTACTGTTGTTATGATGTGCCGTGACAGGATGAGGCCCAGACCCTTCTTTTGGACTTTGACTGGAAGTCCGCGCACAGCATTTTGTTCAAATCCTGGACAGTCACATGAGTTTGTGGCCTGAGAAATTATTACTTAGAAATGTAACAAAAAGAACAATGATACTTGTGATAGTTGGAATAACAGTAAGAAAGAATCATAAGTAAGAATAATAGAAATAGCAAGACTACTGATCATAACAATTAACTGCAGCAGCTAGGCCGAAGGCTCCTTGTGCGAAAAGGAACCGCGGTAGAAAGCCCAGCAACGGCTTTTCATCTTGATGTCTGAACACATGCACGAAGACTCCTGGCACCAGATAACCAAATGCAGGTCCCCGTCTACGAAGTGGCCATATGCTGGCTGCTGCTAGGAATCCTGAGGGAAGGAAATCTGCAACTTGGCCAGAGAAAGTAATGCCGGTTGGCAAGCTCTCCAACATCTCGGGGTCGCGGTTAACGTCCTGTGTCGCAGCAGAGCACTTTCAGGAAGATAATTGAAACAACAAGTTCAACGTGTGCGCGTGGATTGCTGCACTGGCATGCTCAATCTGGCCATAGGCACTGTGCATGAATGCAAGGCTTGCACCCTCTCGCCCACACCGATTCAATCCCCCCTCCACCACCCTTCAGCCCATCTCGGTCTGTCCCCAACCTAAGATCCCCGGGCGCCAAACCCATCTCCTGGTTCTTGGTTCTGCAGCCGGTACACGGAGCTTGCAGTTCTTCAGGATTGAAGGACTTTACTGCAATAATGGAGAGTCAAATGGAAAATCAAAAGAACAATGAAATTGACAATTGAGCTTCCTAGAATCCCCCTTGATCACCTCCATAATACTAGTTCTATACTCCCCGATATGATCCCCTATATAACCACCCAGTATAGCTCAATTGGGGTAAAGTTGCAGAACCCTACTGTGAATCTCACCATGTTGTCAGTCATGTCTACCTAGATCAGTTTGTGTACAGTTGGACCTGAATGCCGCAGGCGCCTTGAGTCAAGCCCTAAAAGGTTTCGCAGTCTTCTTGTAACTATCCTATTATTACCGATACTGGTAGCGGAGCAGGTGACAGCACCTGCATCCGGTAGGGTAGGTACTGTCTTGTGTTCTAGGGCTGGGCGAGCCCTGATCGACCCGTAATTCGCCCCCTGGGTTATTCGTAGACTACTACCCAGGCTTTTATTAGCCATCAGGCCCAAGCAAACACAAGCAGGATGGTACAAATATAGAAGCTATCGGCAAGAACATATATGAGGGTTCCCATGAATTAGGGGTCCCTGTTTGGGCATACCTATAACCAGGCCTATAGTATGTTTGGGTCTATACTCACGTCCCCCTGTTTACGGAACCCTCAAAAAAATGACCCTCTAAGGTCGAGCCCCAGCCCGGCCGGAGACCCCGCCTGCTTGTAAAGGCGAGGAGGTCGCGTGAGATCTCCCGAGCGCCGAGTCAGAAAGATAGCGCCATTGTCTCCAACCTCTACAGGGACTATAATGGGAACCCCAAACAAGGAATCCCTATTCCTGTTGTATTCCTACTATATTCTTGGGGCATTGTCTCCAAGCTCCACTGCATTCAGGCAAGAGGCTGGACATAGTTCAGGGTAGAGCGGCGTGCATTGCTGATATGGGATCCCTTCAGCTCAGTCCCCTATCCACGAAGGAACACTGCCAGCATGCGTAAAGTGCTCAACAGATTTGTGGTCTGCCCACCTCCAAGACACGTGCCTGCACCATGTGCTGCCTTTCGAAGATAACCTCCGCAAAAGGATGATAGGACTGGAGCCTCTACTCATGATCACCCCAGGAGCATCTCAACTCTTTTGATTGTAAACCACCTGAAACAGCTCCAAGCAATTCCAAACGTAAAACACATGATGCATCTGAGTAGAATAGAATCTCACTCGAGGTTGTCCTGCTGTCTCTTCCCAAGGCTGGGCAGGTAAACCCAACTGATCCTATACGAGCTATAGTCCTATGTCCTAGAATCCCCCTCAATAACCCTGTGTAATACTCCCCTATATAATCCCCTTTACAGCCCCTAACCCCCATAAAGGAGTTTAAACTATCGCTCATATGACGTTCCTCAGAACTCCCTGTTTTGACCGTTGCCATTCCTGGGTTCAGGAGGGTAACACTTAGCTTACTGGTTGCTAGTAGGGAATATAGGAGCTTTGATGTAGGGCTTAGGGTTTAGGGAATATAGTCCCAACCCGAAACCCTAAACCCTAAACCCTAAACCCTATATCATCCCTATGTAATATCTTCCCGTATTCCCTACTAGCCACCAGAAAGTTGGGGCAGTGGGAAAACAAGACCACATCGCTTTTGCGGTTTAGGGTTTAGGGCTTAGGGTGCCAGAGGAGGGCGGTCTAAGACTGACTAAGCATCACTCGTGCGATTCATCACACACCATACCAATGTTTTTTTCTCGGACCTTTTTCCAACTGCCGATGGAGCTGGAAGACCTACCAGTAGGGTTTAGGCTTTAGGGTTTAGGGGTACCATTCCCCTCAATCAGCCCCTATGTGCTCCATCTTAATATAACTTTATTCTCTTGCAAGCAGACATCCCCCATCATCATCCCTGAAAACCATTTCAGGAAATATAGACGCTGCTGCTGCACTCGAATTCTCACGCGAATCGTAACCCTAAACCCTTAACCCATTACTTTGGTAGATACTAAAAATCCCGCATGGCCCTAAGTCCCAAATTCCTTGGTAATTAAAGTACTATATTTTAGTAAGGTCATACAGGATTTGCAATATCAAGAGTACTCTGAGCCTTCGGGGACGCTCCCGGAAAGCCATCTTCGATCTCGCTTAGCTCCAGCCGTGCATCCCTGTCATGGCTGATGGTCTCAAGCCACACACATGTATTAGCAGTAGTATTCCCCGTTATTGCTATGATTGCGATTATGACTCTTATTACTGTTATAACTACTGTGACTACTGTTACACTTATCAGTACCAGTGGTAGATAGTGGTGGTGGGTGGTATAGTAGCAGTAGCAGCAGCAGCAGCAGCAGGAGCAGCAGGAGCAGTGGCGGTGGTGGAAACAATACTGCAGCGGCCGCTGTGAGACAGCAGACTCAGCATCACGGCGTACGACTAAGCTGAACCACCTACATGTTTTTCTTCGATCAGCGAATTTCATCTACTTGACAGAGATCATAGAAGGTTGTAGGCGGAATCCAAACCCTAAACCCTAAAGCTTATGTCTGCCTTCATATATCCCCATATCACTCCATAATATCCCATACTACTAGTAACAATAACAGTAATAGTAACCATAATGAAAACAATACTAATAGTAGCGTCCTTGTCATTTTCCATGTCCTCTGCCATTTGATTCTCCATTCTTGGGGACAACATCGATAAGCCTGAGCCCTGAACCCTAAACCCTAGACCCTAAACCCTAGACCCTAAACCCTGTATATCCCTGTATCCCCATATAACCCATTCTTTTAACTGGGGAAAAGGTGATGCTTAAGACCGTTTCAAAGGGAGCAACAGAACTAAACCCTGTGGGAAGCAAAGGGTCCCGGATACTAAACCCTAAACCCAAAACCCTAAACCCTAAACCCTAAACCCTAAACTCCGAGGAGCGGTCCGCTCCGCACCGATGTCCACAAAAACGAAGCTGCGCCAGGCTTCCCTGCAACACATTAGGGTTTGGGGTTTATTAGGGCCATATTATTTAAGGTTTGGGCAAAAATGGCATGACTCATATGAGCTACAGTCTAAACTCCCTAAAGGGGGTTATATAGGGGCTTATATAGGGGACTACCATGGGGGATATAAAGGGGGATACTAGGAGTTTAGACAGTAGCACACATGTTTTTTTTTGGCCATGTGTTTAGGGTTGAGGGTTGAGGGGTTGGGGCCTGGTATTCAGGATTGAAGGTTTGGGGTTTCGGAGGTCCAGAATTATTTCTTCCGCCATGGGCGTATGCCACCCTGCGGCTTTGCCTCACAAAGCCTCGAACTTCGTCTCCAACCTGTCCACACAAGCATGCGGAGGCAAAGCAAACGTGCACAAGAGGTGGCACAAAGCACCTGGACAGTCTTGCTGGCATCTTTCAGGCCCAGTGACACCTTGACTTTTCAGCTGAATCACTCGGTTTCAAGCTATTGCGGACTTCTGGCCTTGGGCTGGACCGCTGGCAGTGGAGGCCCCTCATCCGCTGTTACCGGCCTGAATGCTTCTGCACTACCACGGCTGCTACTACAGGAATGCTGCAAACATAACTGCCGAGCACAAGCAAATGGTAGTTTCCCAAAATAAGGGGACCCCAATATAGACCCCAAAATATTGTAGTCCTTATTATTGGGACCCCCAAAATGGTACCCCTAATTTTGGGTAACCCCTGCATCTAGCCTGTTATGTGACCAGGAGAAGCAGCGCCCTGCCAGGACTGCCAGAATGGATGCGGCTGCGGCCACCACAGCCACTGCAATTCGCCCACCGGGAGCTCTGGCGCGCAAGGCTTTGGCGCGCATGAGTAGAGCTGCGAGCTAAGCAAACCGGCAGGTGGGAGATAGTATAGCGTTCTGAACTGATGGGACGTGTGGCGCATACTGTCCTGCAGCATTATAGGAGTCAATGCAACTTGCGTTTTGACATCACACCTGACAAAGCCAATGCAACTTGTGCTGAAGTTGTTGCTGAAGGAGGAAGCTGCGATTCAATCAAAGTGAGGGGGAAGCAGTTTTTTCGTGCCTTTGGGCAATCATCACCCCGTTTTTCTGCATGTCGACCCTGTCAGCCGTACAGCCTGCTCAGAGCAAGAATCTGTCACCCGGGTCATGGATTGGGCTCTCTCAAGACACTGGCCTTTTGGCCCCCTTTCAAGGGGCCCCTGATTTTGGGAATCCCCCATAGGTATGAATCATATGAGGATTATGGCGATCCTCAGTAAGACTTATGTAGGGATCATTTTGAGAAATACCCAGCAAATGCTTGGACCAAGCACTTGCACAAGATTTGCGGATATTTGCTGCGGGTGGCGGGCGACGCACTTAATAATTAGAACCCCACAATAGATGTGGGGAACAATATTCACGATTAGCATAATAAGATGACTAAGAATGGCAATATAAAGAATTATATGCTTCTCAGAAGAGGTGCTTTTGCTCCAGAATCCAGCTTCCCCCTGGCTGGCTGTGCAGCTCTGGTCACTGCCACCTGTGGAAAGTACCCCATTCCAGAAACCCAGCGGGGACCATGGAACGCTTGCAGCCAGCATTTTGCTTGCAACTGGAATTCGAGGTGGCAAGCTCCTTATTCATCCATCTTCTTACACGTACTGTGCACACGTTGGTTCCATGATACCTCACACCAGGGCGAATGCATAGCATTCACCGATGCACATTGCATCGGAAGCTGCACATGCTGCTCATAGCAGCCTATCGCGCGACTAGAGGTCCTGAAACTGAGAAGATTGAGCCGAATACCCGTCCACAGTCAACGAAGTGATGACCTTGGCTGACCGGTCTGTCACGAGATCCGTTTCTTTTTTGCTCAAATCTGCAGTGCTTTCAAGGGCATTCATGTGCATGAGCCGCTGCACCCACACGTCAACATTGAGCTCCCCACTGAGTTTCATCCAAGTGTCCGCATCCTCAGCTAGCAAACATGCCGCTGGCTGGTCCTTGCCTGCTTTCTACTCGTGCTTAAGAGCAAGCAATGGCTAACCCCACACCTCACATCC
>CAJNIZ010001914.1:856-10881 GCA_905231905.1 Symbiodinium pilosum | reverse complement strand
TCCATTATCCTAATATAATCCCAATATAACCGCCGAGTCTGAAGCTGTCATCTCACCGAAAAGATTTTCGCCAGTGGTTGCTCTCCTTGTCTTCTCCTTGGTAAGGGGCCAAGTGCGCTGCAGAACACAGGTTTTGGCAGAATCGCCATGTCAGTCATGTCTCAGTGCCGGCTGTGTGATCAGCAGGCTGCACCCATCCTCCCGACAGCCACAAAAACATGGAAAGCACTGCAAGCCAAACAATTTTATGAGTTCAAGGTTAGAGGCATCGTTACATGAGCTATAATCTAAGCTCCTAGTATCCCCCTTACTAACCCTTACAGTAGTCCCCAATATCATCCCCTATATAACCCCCTTTAAGAAATTTAGACTGTAGCTCACATGAGTCGTGCTATTTTTGGTGGTTGAACCAAATAAAATTATATTCTGTATATAAGATACTATACCCAAAAGAAAAATGTGACCTTTCTCTATATTGGGTACCATAGTATCCCCAAAGAGAATACTACTCACCTATAAGCCCTATATAACCCTATATACCCCAGATAAGCACTATGTAACCCCCATATGACTTCTCTGTAACCCCTATACCCTAAGCCCTAAACCCTCTACCCTAAACCCTGAACCCTAAACCCTCAGTGTGCAGGCAGATGATTCATGCTGCAAGCTGGCATAGCAGCATGGCCTTCACAGTGCTTCTTCACCAAGTTCCTGCGAAGTAGACTCTAAACTCCTTACAGGCGGTTATATAGCGGACTACTATGGGGCTTATTAAGGAGGATACTACGGGTTTGGTTCAAGCAGTTTGCTGCACTGAAACAAAGTAACAATAACAATAACAATAACAATAATGTTGATGCTAGTAATAGTGAGAATAATACTGATATTTACTGTAAGAATAACATCAACAATAGTAATAATGATGAAAATAATACTATTTATCATATTCATAATGTTAATAAGCCCCTCAACCCCTAAACCCCTAAACCCTTAAACCCTAAATCCCTTAAACCCTAAATCCCTTAAACCCTAAATGCCTTAAACCCTAAATCCCAAAAAAACCTACACCCCTTAAACCCTAAACCCTTAATGTAATATTATAGTGATAGCAATGCGCGGAGCCTGAGCTGCAAATGCCATTGATTCCGAGCAACTTCCGGCTGAACCTGGTGAGAGAGCCAGTTCTATCTGTTACTATAGTAAGGTTTAGGGTTTAGGGATCTAGGGTTTAGGGTTTTAGGGCTTGCTGTCAAGTACCGTGCAAGAGGTGATGATTAGATGTCAATGATCCCTCATGTACATGGCTGCATGCGAGGTGCCGCCATGGCCTGAGTGTAGGCCATCTCACACATTCACCCACCTCACGCCGTCGAAGGCGGCCAAGCCACCCAAACCTACTCCTTTTAGGGTTTAGGACCTAAACTCAGTTAGGTCCATCTTGGCCAACAACACCTTTTCATTTGGATGTTAGGCTGTCTTTCAACATTTCTATAGACAAGAGGCGAGAAACGCCTAAAAAGGGTTCGAACAGACATTCCGGCCAAGTTGGACAATGTCCAACGCGGAAATTTGAAGTTGCTCATCATGAAGTACGAGCCCTGGAGGCCCTGGACATTTCTTGGGACCTGTGTGAGGGTTGTTGGAAAGCCTCGGAGATGTTGGGAGGGGTGGGAGGGCGTGGGGCTGAAAGACTTGGAGAGGTGGAGGTAATAAAGGGGGGGGGTCCTTGCAGAGGCCGTCGGAGGCTCAGGCTCGCAGAGGAGACCCTGGACCCCCCCAGCGTCCACCTCGTCCCTGTTGAGGAGAACTCCTCCATTTTACTAAAAGTCTTACTATTACTATTGTTATGACTATTACTGCTATTATGCCTGTAATTATCTTTATTATGATTGTTTGGCTCTCATCCTCCTAAGGAGCGGATCCACGCCTGAGCTTTGCAAGCCTTGCAGGTAAAGGGCAAGCATGCCTGCCAGGTCCAGGATGCCAAGAACATAGTACTAGTAACAGTACTAGTAATAGTTATAGTAATGGTAATAGTAATGGTAATAGTAATAGGAACAGCAATAATCATAGTCATAATATTACTCTCCTACCAGGCTGTAAAGTGCCTGCTAAGTGGGTAGTTCTCAAAAAATAAGGTCCCTTTTTGGTACCTCCCAATATTACTGTAAGTGCTTTACTATAATCCATGTAACCCAAAGAGACCCATAATTTTGGGAACACCCCTAACCCTAAATAGCAGCTTCCATGTTCTTTTCCATTATCCCTATATAACCCCTATAACCCCTGTATACCCCCTATACAAGCCCCATATAATACCTATATAAACCCTATATAAACCCTATATAGCCCCTAGATAACCCCTATATAACCAAGTGCCAGCAGCTTGCCTGGCTTCCATCTTCAGGCTGAGGTGGTGTCAGCAGCCTCAGCAGGGACCAGCTAATGAATTGACAGAAAGACCCCTGGTGCTTCCTAGGGAAGGGGGTTAAGGCAATACAGGGACTGTTATTGGGGATTATAGGGATTACTATAGGGATCCATTCCCTGCTAAGCAGCAGGGAGAAGAGCTACGAGGAGGTTATTAAGGCCACAACTGCTGCCAGAGAGTCGTTCCACCGCCTGGCACTGACGCAAGATGGACTTTCTCTCTCGCTCTGTTTCTCTCGCTCTCTCTCTGACTCTCTCTCTCTCTCTCTTTGAATCTTTGTTGTAGATTGCTGAGGGATGTGCACTTCTTGCACTTGGCGCCATCAAGCAAGGAGATAAAGTTCTGGTAGCGCTTGGTGCGGTCCTGAAAGTAGGTCTTCCCCCACCCAGCATTAACATGACAAATCTGAAACACCGGCAGTTTGTCATCTATGCCTTAGTGGTTGTTAGTAGGGAATACAGGAATATAATCCCTATGGCCCTATATGATCCCTGCATACCATATTCTGTTCTTCCCTACTAACCTCAAACCCTAAACCCTGCGCAGCGTCAGCGGAGATGTTCGTAACTCAGACTCCAGCCAGGATGGCACTTGGATCGCCAAAGGCCTACCAGCAATCACGAAATACTGGTAATGGTAGGTAGTGGTAGTGGTAGTGGTAGTGGTAGTGGTAGTGGTAGTGGTAGTCGTAGTCGTAGTCGTAGTAGTAGTAGTACTACTACTACTACTACTAGTCGTAGTCGTAGTAGTCGTAGGATAGTCGTAGTAGTCGTAGTCGTCGTAGTCGTCGTAGTCGTCGTAGTCGTCGTAGTCGTCGTAGTCGTCGTAGTAGTCGTCGTCGTCGTCGTAGTAGTAGTAGTAGTAGTACTAGTAGTAGTACTAGTAGTTGTTGTTGTTGTTGTTGTCGTCGTCGCCGTCGTCGTCGTCGTAATAAGAGTCGTAAGAGGCGTCAGAGTCGTAAGAGTCGAAAGCGTCGCAAGAGTCGTAAGAGTCCAAAGAGTCGCAAGTGTCGTAAGAAGAGTAACAAGAGTAAGAAGTGTTAGAGTAAGAGCGGTAAATTTCCATTGCACACCAGATACAATTTCTTTACTGCAGACAGGCAAGTTGGAATTAGCCAAGGCCTACAGGCCTCAAGATTTGCAGATTAGAGACGTATTCCTACTCCCCTCCAAAGGCACCACAGCCAAGTTTTTAATCCGGAAGTGGTTTGCTGGCTTCTTGACTTTGAGCTGTTGAACCCGGGACCTTCCCTCAACCCCTTAGAGTCATATAAGCCCCCAGCTTTCATTTCGTTTGCTGTTTGATTTTACACTTTATTCTGCATGGTATGAGCCATAGTCTACACTGCTAGCGTCCCACTGCATATCCCTCATAGTACTCCCCTATATTCCTATATAATCCCCTATATAACCCGCTTCAAGGATTTTAGACCCTAAACCCTAAATCGGAAACCCTAAAACCCGATATGACCCCCTTTAAGGAGTTTAGACCCTAAATCCTAAACCCCTGTACTACCCCCTTTAAGGAGTTTAGACTATAGCTCGGACGCCGCACATAGGGGTTTAGGGTTTAGGGTTTGAAGTTGAGGGTTTAGAGTTTAGGGTTTAGGTTTGATACTACTCGTAGGGTCCTTATGTTTTGGGAATTAGGCGAGTTTTGTTTTCTAAGGTCATGCAAGACTTTTAGTATCAATCACGTTGCTGCTCCATCTGCTCCTGCAACAGCCTCTGAGGCGGCACTGCACTTAGCCAGCATGCCACAATTGGCAGGTATACCGCGAATGACGAGCGTCATCTATAAGAGAAACTATAGCGGAATCACTGATTTCCCCACCCCGTGCCACAGTACAACATGAAACTTGCAGAACAGTGCACAGGCCTGCGATGCCAAATCCAAGTCTTCACCTGGCCCCAGATACCACCAGGAATCATTTGGAAGTTTTTCAAAACGGGGGGCCCAAAAGAACCAAGGGATGTAAACCTACTATCACTGGAACGTATGCATCTGAGGTCCACACCGTCTTCATGCGAGACTACCTGCAAACAGTCATGTCAGCGGAGGTGCCTAAACCCCAAACCCTAGACACTATGCACAGGTGTCAGCAGAGCGGGGTGTCACCGGAGGCTGCTCTTGATGATAGGGGTCTACTTTAGGAGGGTAATAGTGACTATAAGGGATACTAGTAACTATATTAGGGTCCTCTTATATTCCTATTATCCCACTATCACAGGTGGGGGGTCCACCTAAGGTCTACGGTTCAGGGTGTGCGTTGAAAAACATGACCATGCCCACGCAGAATTGCCTGCTGCTGGAAGCTCGAGGTGTCCATGCCTGCCAACAGAGCAATGCAAGCTGGAGGCAGTGTACCTCTAAAATGGGCCCTCAGGCTTTGGAGGGATTCTAGGGACACTTAAGCGTACACATGGTTTCAACCTTGGAGCATCAAAACACGTAATTTAAAGAGGGGCATCGAGATAATGACATAGGCATATAAAACAGAGGGGCATCGAGATACATACAGACGTATGTGTATACATACATACATACATACATACATACATACATACATATGAGCTTACGGGGATGATATGCAGGTTGTATAAAATGATGACATGGATTGGGTGACGCATCAAGAAAACAAAGTGATAAGCATCAAGAAGCTGTTGACCTTAAAAAACAAAAGAAAACCTTTGACCAACTGGCGCACGGCATCAAAAAATGATTTGTGATAAGCATGAAGAAAAAACTTGAGGATGACTGTACTATCTATTTGCAAGAACAAAGTGAATGGGGAATAGTAGTACTCACAATACGGATGCGGATATTACATATACTAGCAATACCGATAAGAACAACAGCTGGAAAGAGACTACAGCTCAAATTATTTTTGGATGCTTGGCAAATTATTTGTTGAGGCTTGGCAATTTTTCTTGATGCCTTATCAAATTATGTTTTATGCCTACGCCACATGGATTAGGGGTTATGTAGGGATGGTAGGGATTTTATACGGACTAGGGATGAAGATCAAACAAACCTGCAAAGTCGGAGCCCGGGCCGGCAGAGATCGCAAAAAGGAAGGGTTTTTGGGTTTAGGGGTTAGCACGGGGAGATCGTTGTTGTGCTACCAGGTGCCCCACCGCCATCTATGTTGGGATCCCCCTATTTTGGCGAACCACCACATACACCATTCGAATTATCTAGCGCGTCGTGTTACTGCCTGACCCTAAACCCTAAACCCAAATCCAAACCCTATGCTAGAAGCAGGGCAAGTGGGTACGGTTTGACACGTCCGCGGCATCTCCTTCTGGTCTTTGCTTCTCTCGCCAAACAATAGCAACCATAAATAGGCATATGAGCTATGGTCTAAACTCCCAGTATCCCCCTTAATAACCCCTACAGTACTCCCGTATATCACTCGCTTAAGGAGTTAAGACTATGGCTCCTTAACTCAGAAACCAGTATAACAAGAATACTAACAGCTCTGAAAATTGTACTAACAGCATGTGAAAAAAAACAATGGTGGTAGTAATTGCTGAGCGAAAACCTATTAACAATCCTTGCTAGGTGCCAATCTCTTCCTGATGTTCAAGCTCGTAGTATTTTCGAAAGTAGTAAGTATAGCATTTTAGAGGAACAATAGTAACAGTGATACTTAAAGGAATAATAGTTAAAACTTTCTCTTGCAGCTCACCATCTTCCTATGCGTCGTATCACTGTTGACTCTAGTCAGTTCAAGCATGCTTTGCAATCCGCCATGGCCTAAGTACTCGGCGATTTTGGCAGGGCTTGTGCCCTCCACGACAGCAAGTATCCGGGCAATGATGGGATGCACCTGTTTCCACACAACACGCCCCAAAGCCTCTGCCGCCATCCAGACGAGCCTGCTGCTTCTTGTACCACGCCATGTCTAGCTTCAAGTTCGGGTCCTGAAGCAAATCGCGGACAAGGATGCATAGGCATATTTGAGGTTTAGGGACAGAGGCCAATAATCGATCCTCAAAGGGAAAAGCCAATGGAAACTGAAATGGAAGCTGGGCTTATAATCCATCACTCTGTGCCAGGAAATCCGTACCCTAAACCCGAAACCCTAATACCCTAAACCCTAAACCCTACCGGCTAGCGTCCAGCTCCATCTCGTGCGGGTCTCGCGCGCGCTCCGCCAGCAAGGACGGTTTGCCCTCGTCGCCTTCTCCTCCTCATCTGGGTTGCTGTTAAGGAACCTAAGTTAAGTCACCAGAATAAATGAATGTTCAGGGTTGAGGGATAAGTTACCATAATGGGTATATATGGCGAGTAATACTGTTTTTTGAATATAGTGACTTAAACTTAGCTCCTTAGCAGCAGCCCAGCCACGGCCCCATCCCCCAGGCCAGAACACATGCTGACAGCTTTATATTGCTACATGTGGGATTGTCAAAATTATGGTCCCTTTTTGGGTCCTACTATAATACGGGGCCTAATACGGGGCCTAATTTAGGGGACCCAAAAAGGGACCATAATTTTGACAATCCCCCACATAGTACTGACGCTAGTATTGTTGCCATGATTACTATTGGTACTATAATACTAATACTACTATGCTTACTATGCTTAATGTTTTTTTTGTGATACTATTATTACTATTATTACTATCATTGCCATTATTTACTATGATGACTATTATTACTGTTATGACTATTTTTGCTATCATTACCTTTATTACTAGTATTACTGTCATTACTATTACTACTATTACTACTATTATCTCCATTACTAATATGATTACTCTAACACTAAACCCTAAACCCTAAACCCTAAACCCTAAACCCAACTCTATGAATATTGCTGTTATGTTACTATGCTATGCCGTCCTGCGCACACGACATAGCCAATCTCCTGCCCAGGTCGAACCTGAAGGATGTTGCTAGCCATGCATGGCAGACCCTAAACCCTAAACTCTTAAACCCTAAACCCTGAACTATTTAATCTTGAACCCTTAAACCCTAAACCCTTAAACCCTAAACCCTGACCCCTAAACCCTGAGCCCTAAACCCTTTAACCCTTAAACCCTTAAACCAAAAAACCCTAAACTGAGCATCTGGGAAGCTGACAGGCTTACCCCGTGACATCAATCGTAGCGCCACCTCAACAAGCAACGAGATCAAGTTGCTAATATGAGCTCTTGAATTTAGGGTTTAGGGTTTAGGGATTAGGATTTAGGGTTTAGGGTCTAAACTCCAGGCATCTCCCTTAATAACCACTAGTATAGGATTTAGGGTTTAGGGTCTAAACTCCTAGTATCCCCCTGAATAACCACTAGTACAGGGTTTAGGGATTAGGATTTAGGGTTCGGGGTCTTAAGTCCTAGCATCCCCCTTAATAACCACTAGTACAGGATTTAAGGTATAGGGTCTAAACTACTAGTATCCCCCTGACTGACCCCTATCACAGCTCCTGTATAAACCCCGTTAAGGAGCTTCGACTGTGGCTCATATCTATCTTTGAAAAGTTACACTTGGTCTACCTCTTTCACCTTGTGCACCCAACATGTCCTAATGAGTCTTCATCTCTGGTATTCTGATCGTCTGACATGCTCGCCACGCCCGCATTTAATCAGACTCTGAATACCCAACAACTTCAAAATGCTCTGCTCCTAACAGAAGAGGACACACCAGGAACAAGCGCAAGAAAAATCTCCTTAGCCTTGGCTGACTCCGCATTAGCTGACATCAAAGTGGGGCATTCCCAAATTACGGGTACCATTTAGTGGGTCCCCATAACAGGGGTTATAGTATCTGGGGGTCTATATTGGGGTCCCTCTATTTTGGGAAAAAACAAAATTTCTTTAGCCCGCAGGACCGACTGCTGGGCGGGTCAGGGGGTTGGGTTGTGGTCTCGCGTCGATGAAGCCAGTCCCTAGGATACCTCAAAACACCTTTGAATGATTACTGTTATGACTAATGATAGCTGTTATATTACTATTAAGTCATTCCTATCTCATTGTTATATTGCTATTGCACTCTTGAAACGCCATTAGCACTGACACCCTGACTGTCCCCACAGCAGCCTATAAAGCTTGCCTGGACATGCGGCTGCTTCTTAGCGTCCGGGTAGTCCTGAAGCACTATGTCATGTCTCAGATCTGCGACTAACTTAGCAGCTGCTAAGGAACTTACATGAAGCTACCATAAAAAGGTATTATAACCCCAATATAACCCTAGTATATTATAGCAGTTTCCATTTTATTTTCCATTATCCCATTATACCCATTATAGTAACTTAATTCAAGTTCCTTAACAGCGACCCTGCTGACTCTGGCTGAAGTGCAATGCATCCTTGGGATCCTTGGTGAGGCCCTTTGTGATCACAAACTTCTCCAAGGGCACCTAGAGTAACAATAGTAATAACAGTGATGGTAGCAATATGAGGATAATTGTCAGAATAGTCAGAGTACTGATAGTGATAATGCAAAAAGGTCTTGTCGTCAAAGTCTGCACATGGCCTTTCCATCATCCATTTCCTTGGCTTTGTCTCGCAGGTACTGATGCACCCAGTCGATGGACCTCAACCACCCCAGGAGCAAACCACTTTCTCAGCTGCAAAAGTCGTGAAGGCTTGCTTTCCAACAAAATTACATCGTAATTTCCATGTTCTTTCCCAATATCGATATATAACCCTATATGTACCCTATTGTACTGTAGTAGTGTCCATTTCCTTTTCCATGACAACCCTAAAGCCTGAACGCTAAACCGCTAAACCCTAGAGCCTACAACCCCATATTGATATAACTATAACTATAACCCTAAACCCTGAACCCTAAACCCTCTATAATTCTTACCCAGCTGTAACAAGCTCCCCACTCCTCCTTGTTCAAATCCTTGTCCAGGATCTTCATGAGAATCGCCTAAGCTGCTACTCCTTTTCGGGTTTAGGGTTTTAGGGTTTTAGTGGTTTAGGGTCTAGGGTTTAGGGTCTCCAGCAGACGGACCGAATGCCAAAAAAACTATTGTTTCGACAAATGCTCAGCATCATCCAATCTATGCGGGCCTCTTCCGAATCTGCGCTTTGTCACACTTAAACCCTAAACCCTAAACCCGCGGTGACATGCAGCAATGAGTTCTTCCAACTTTTGGCTACAAGAACTCAACACTGCATTCAGGCCAACCGGCAGAGATGGCACGGGGCTTAAGTCTGCTTAAGTTGCAGCGACAGCAGAAAGGTGTACTGAACACTAGTGTTGGGGTTTAGGGTTTAGGGAGACCTAGCCTAACTAGGCCATGCTGTTTAGGGTTTAGGGTTTAGGGTTTAGGGCGAAGAGTACAGACTTTCCAGGAATGTCCGCTTTCCTTACCGGTTCTCAGTAGGGAACAAGGGGATAAATCCCCTATAGTCCCTATTTAATACATTCCGAGATTCCCTGCTAACCCTAAGCCCTAAACCCTCACCCCCAAACCTATATATGCATTCCCGTATTCCCTACTAACCCAAACCCTAAACCCTAAGGCCCTTAAACCCTAAAACCTTAAACCCCAAATCCTAAAACCCTGAAACCCTAAACCCCAAATCCTAAAACCCTGAACCCCTAACCCCAATCCTGAAACCCTGAAACCCTAAA
>CAJNIZ010001913.1:0-21962 GCA_905231905.1 Symbiodinium pilosum | reverse complement strand
TTGACATGTAAGTTCCTTTCCAAGCTCCCAGGCGCTTGTTATGGATCCCTAGGGCTCCAGTTACCTAAATAATGGGAACTGGGTTCTATATACCCTATAGTTACATAGCCCAGTAACCTACTATTTAGGTAGGGTTTAGGGTTTAGGGTGGATTTTGTTAACAAATATTGCAAATCTGTTTATTGGTGCTGCTCCTTTGTATAGAATTGCAGTAACTATCCTATTCCTGTCATGTAGCTGCGATCCCTGGTCCCCTTCATACTGACAAGAGGAAATATGAGGCGCATAATGTAAGGGGCCCATGCATGATTTTGATTAGGGTCTTCAGGCCGGTGTATCATTTGAATTTATTCTTGCAATCACGTCCTGCGCTGCCATGGTCAATTATGGGGATTATGGAGGGCTCATAATTAGTTGCTATATTCGGGCTTCTGCAGTTCTTATCTACGTATGAACATGACTCAGCCTTGGGTGATCCTGTGGTGAAAGACCCTGCCCGGCAGATAGATTCCATAAGGCTTTGGGTCTAAGATTAAGTTGCTCTAAGCCTAAAAAATCTCCACAGAATCACTAGCTCCAAGCGTTCCTCCACTGTGATTCCCAGAAACAGCCTTGCGACTGCCTGAAGGTCGTCCTGGGTGAGCACGGCTGTAATGGAGTCATACCTTGGCTTGCGCCACTGAAATTATAATATGGACTTGCTCTTGGTTGGCCTCTAAACCACTTTGCAAGTTATTTCTACGCAGGCTCCGTCTGCAACGAACAAAGAAAAGATTCACGTATCCGGAGTAAATGATGAGGAGATGCGACGGCGCATCACAGCATACAAACTCGGGCGGTCCGATATTTATGTTGATCAGAAACCGAGCTGTCCCGACTGGACCGAATACGCCGTCTCTCCCCCTTACATGACAGTGCATTTTTTGTAGAGATACCTCTACCCTCGACTTAGACACATTGAACTCCCTCCCTGCACAACAGCCCCCACCACCGTATTCGTGATGGCTGCCGTCACGACCAGTGGGCTTGAGCACATCCACGTGCAAGAAGTCTTTCAGAGTCACTGAATATGTCTCTTGGAGCAGCGGCCGAAAGAATCAAGATCTGAGCGGATGCAGACTGGCCGAGAATTGAAAGTGATTTTGTAGCACTGGCTTAGCCTTAAAACAAAAACAATCTGAAGCGCAATTCGCAGTGCTACAGGCTGGTATCATCAGGAGCCTGGAGTTTTAAACGGGCGCGCCTGCTGCAACATCCCCAAAATCGTTCCACAACCCTACGGGACACTGAATAGAGAGCAGCAGCTGATCAGAAGCCTACCGACCAATAAGCGCTGGCGAGAGGCATTGGCTTGCCGTTGTCTTTCTTTGCGGCCAAGGCAGACAACCTTGCAGTCTGAGTGGCCCATTCCTTCTTCTTCTGATTAGTCTCCCCGTGGTTGTCTACCTTGCTTTATCATTCTTGTTGCTCCTTGCGCACTCTTTGTCTTCCTCAGTCTCAAACCCTCAGGCCGCAACTATGGAGAGAAAAACTTAACTCACCATGCTAAAGCCTCAAGCTCCAAACCCCAAGTCCTACCTATAACAACTGCTCCCGGAACGTCAGAGGCTAAGGTCAGCTTTAGGTCCTTACTACTAAATCCCAAGCTCCTTCAGCCTTAAACATCTCACCCTTCAGAACCCTGAGGCTTCCACAAATAGGTGGCCAAAGCAGTGGCGCGTTCCACGGTGCCCAGGCCCTGCTTTGCTGGCCCTCCGGGAAGCAAGTCACCAAGGAGGAGGATGGGGCGGCTGACCTGAATTTTGAGGCTTCCTTTCAAATGGAAACAGGGAGCTTTCTGTTGAGGAGATTATAGCCGGGATATCTAGCGTTTGGAGTTTCCCAACATGAGGGAACTTTTTTAGTGCTTCGGGGATAGATGTGTACGACGAGCGTCCTGTCCAGGCTTTTTTGGTCAAAAGGTTTGGGGCTGAAAGGCGCGTAGGCTGGGGAGGCACAAGTCTAGGGCCTATAGGGTTTGAGATGGTTTCAGGTAAACGTTTACGAGGCGAGATGGGCTAGGGCCACGGTCAGAGCCACAGGACAAGTAGCTGAAGCCATTCTCACCGTTAGGGCTTAGTTTTGTTGAACGTGGGATGCCACCAGGAATCTGGGGCACCGGGACGGCGCTAAATTCGGGATGATGGTGTACAACATCAAAGGATCCGGCAGGATAAGGCTATCAAACGAGGTTGCGTGGGAATCTTGAGGGGACAGGACGAGCTTCTGCATCCCAATTCCGAAATCACCCTCAATCCCTATAGCGAACTCAAGGGACTCCAATGGCTTCATCGGCGAACTGGCGATAGACCTCCCCAAGCTTGTAACCACCGTTCTTCACAAGGGGCGGCCTTCAGTCGGAACGCCGGTTTGGGGTCTACGGGGTCGGTTCAGGCCTGAGTTTAGGGATTATGCTTTTTGGTAGCTCTTGAGGACAATCAGAGGAGGGAAAGGCTATGCAAGGATTTCTGTTGAGGCTCAAACATGGAAGTTTCCTCAAACATCACGAAAAAGTACGGATGGTCGCCATAATAAGGGTTATAATATATTGGGGTCTACATCGGGGTCCCCGCATATTGGTAGAAGCTACCATATTAAGACAGACCTAGTGGCAGCTTCTCGTTGGAGCCCCCCAAACCCTCCATGCCCTCCATGTCTTTCAGGCTGGCCAGATACTCATCCCTCGGCGCGGTAGACACAACCTCCGGTGAAGTAAGTGAAGGGCTGCATGAGGCATGCGGGGGAGTTGAAGGAAGTACATACGGCTTGTGATGAAACCAGAATGCAGTTAAAAGGTAGGCGCAGAATCGTGGAAAGCTCTGCTTCCACTACTACGCGGACCTGCGAGGCAATGGCAATGCTGACCAACGTCCCCAACACGACGCCACCGATGATCACCTTGCTTAGGGCAGATGTCTCGCAGCAACAGTCTTCCTCATCCCATCAAAGATGAGCCACAAAGCAACGGCCCGGCAAAACAAGCAAATCGCTCACCCGAAGCAGAGAGAGAATCTATAGATGAAGTGGAGCCTTGCCCTTGACCCCATTCCGTGCTGGGTAGTCCCCAAGCATTAGCATGTGAGCACTTAACGAATACCAGAAAGCCGTAACCCACTTCTGAAAAGCTCCCGCCTCTCGCCGGGGTCCGTCCCAGGCCTTAGGCCTTTCCTGGGGATATCTTGGCCACTTCCTTCCCGGGGAGGTGTAGGTCGTGGAGGCTCTTCGCTCATTCACCTCTGCTGGTCGGGCACCGCTGGTAAACATATGAGAATGTCTGCAAGCCATGGTTTCCGTCTATGTGCCCCCCCTATGATACTACTCATCCTGCAATTCAGTAGAATGCCCGAATCCCCCTACGCAATAGCAGGCCTTGTCATAGCCTGCTGCCATTAGCCTTTTACGAGAATCAGCAGCAAGTGCCTGAAACACTGCTGTCTATGCTTTGCTGACTCCTGTCTACCTCGAGCAGAAATGGTACATTATGCCAAAGCGCTTGGCAGGGAATGACAACGAATAAGCTGGAATGAGTATCGCCGCTATTCAGAGCCCTTTCTTCCATGTTCTTGAATTTACAATGCCCCAGGGCAACTCAGCTCAGGCAAAAGTGGTGTCAATCTGGGGCAAGTCACCGGGATTCCCTCATCCCAGACCGCCGTTGGCGTATTGAGGAGAAAGTCGTAGGCCTCTTTGACAGCCTGAAGCTTCTGCGCACTGCCTCGCGCTTGGGGTGCTCCAGGAGGTCTGGAGGGGATGGGGGTGTGATGTCTAAAGGAGTGTAGGGCTTCAGCTTGTAGGACCAAGAGGAGGTGTAGGCTTCAATGGCTCAGGCATGCAGCCTCACGGAAACTTCCTTGAGCCTCGTGTCTACTCAGGTTTTGCAGCTTGCAAATGTCTGGACATGAAGCCCTGCGCATCAAGGACGGCCTTTTTAGTCTAGCGTACCTCCTTGTGTACATCTTGCCCATATGCCTTTCAACCCCCATATACTATAGTAGTTTTCATTTTCCAGTATCTTTATATAACCCCCATATACTATGCCCCATGCAAGCCCCAAGGCCAGAAGCCCAAATTCGACGAGGGGAGGACGGAGCGGCTTGAAGCTTTAGCTGCTCAGAGCCCCCCAATGAACGAGCATTTGAACCCCAACGCTTGTATAGCCCCAATTAAGTAGATAGAATATTAGGGTTATATTGGGATAATGGAAAAGAAAATGGAAACTAGGGTTCAGGGTTTAGGGTTTGGGGTATGGTCCCCATTAAGTAGAGAATATGGGGTATATGAAAAAACACCCAAAGCCATATTCTATCTACTTAAAGGGGGACTATAGGCCCAGTTATCTGGGTGATGCTAGCATCAGCACAAGGAGAGAGAGAGAGAGAGAGCACTCATCAATGCATCATCTGAACTGGACCCCGGTCTGAATAGTACAAACTACAACAAATGGACCCTATGGGAAATGTGCAGGATTGCTCAAACTTCAAGTTATGACGTGTTCCCAGGCATTCGGCCGGTTGCACAGACATGGATGCCCAAATAATTCTGCATAGAATGATCGGTATTTGGGATGCCATGTTTTGCAGGTCCCCAGGTTGACCAGAATTGCCCAAAGCCTCCAGGGGCATCGGGGTGAGAAGTGCGAACAGCCTGCCGATAAGCTTTCTTCAGCTCCTGCAGCAATAGAAATGCAAGCTTGTGCTTCTGGCAGGTTCTCAATGGATGATGCAAGTTCTTTGCAGGATTCCCTGCGATAGCCTAACAGAACAATATGGGGATAGAGGTAATCTAAGCCTCCGGGAACGGGGACCTGCCTTGGGATATAGCAAGTCAAGGATGGCTCAAAAATGAGGTGAGATCAGTAAGCTTGAAGCACCTTGAAGATATGAGGCTAAAAGAGTTCCTTGCAGCATATTCCGGCGAAATGAAAATCTCGTTCATTGTTACTCTAGTCCTTTCGGCACTCAAGTAACCCTCGGGAATTCAAACCCCACACCCCCCAAACCGAATCTCTAAAAGCGTCCCTGAAAGCCAACACTGCGTCTCAGCGAATCTGAAGCAGCCTGAAACCTTCGATGATCAAACCTTTATGCGAACACCAACGCCACAACGCCGAAGCCCCTGAACCAACGGTCCTACAATGACCGTGTCAAAGCCTAGAAATCCAATAGTCCGCTGCCAACCCCCCCATGCAATACTGCCAAAGTTTGGGGCTTCATTCAGGCTTCCGCAGAAAACGAGCTTCGAACCCCGGATTGTACCAATGTCCATTTCTTTTCCATGTTCTCTTAGACCTTGCTTCTCCCCCTAAAACCCCTTGAACTTCCTGAGCGGGACCGTGATTGGCCTTTGTCTCCCTCAGCTCCTCCTCGGTCGGCTCTGACTCCCAGCTGGTCTCAAGACCCAGTGTGCGCAACGCCATGCCTCCTGTGCATTGAAGGACTCTGCAGGGAGCCAGGTCGACGGTAATGTAGGGGCCTAAAGAATGGAATCAGGCTTTGGCTTCTGTAAAGGTTATAAGAGATCATGTTGCCACTACTTCAGGCCTTTAAAATTGTAGTGCATTGCGTGATTGTTGTTCTTTTCTCTGTCGTGGAAAGGGGTGATGGAAGTGTATCCGCGAAGCTGGGTTTTGAACGAGCGAAAGTTGATGTCAGAAGGTGGTGCAACATTGCCACCATCAACGATTCCAACAGAAACCCTGCATATACCACAGTGGCCTCAATAATTACCAAGATCAGTTTGAGGTTCATTTGAGGTATCATAGACCGTAATCATATAAGAAATATGGAACCATAATACTGGCAATTATTTAGGCCCCTGCATATACCTCAGCACAACTCTTACCAAGGTTAGTGCCAAGGTCAGCCACGATCCTGCTCCTTTCTTCCTGGTTAGCACATTCCTGCATGTCAGGTCCGCCTTGCCCGCCAAACCTATTGGGTTTATATGGGGATAATGGAAAAGAAAATGGAAACTACAGGGACTATGTAGGGGTTATATTGGGTTTATATTGGGGTTCTATTGGGATAATGGAAAAGAAAATGGAAACTACTATGGTATAGACCTTTAGAAAGTTAGAAAGTGCATGCCCTGTAAAAGCGTTGGGCAAATTGAGCTTGTTGAGGGCACGGCTCCGGAGCTAAGAACATCTAGTTCTTGGTTCTAAGCGCGACGCCGAAACTATCACAGCCTGAACCTAAAACTCTTAACCTACTGCCTCCAGAAAGCCCAAGATCCCTGCAACATCGTGTAGGTGGGGTTGCGAAGGGTTCTTGGCTGTAAGCCGAATAGCTATTGGGATCCTTACAAGCCTATTATCGCAAGACCTATCAGTTTTGTTGGGATCGGCCGAGGAACGGTCTCTGATGGCTGCCTGCAGACGCACTGCTGCTGGTCGCTGGCTGTCTGACTGTGGCAACCGTCCTCACTTGTGACGAAGGCAGAAGACTCCCAAAGAACTTCGGATAACAGTGGGACCACGATTTGATTATGATTATATATAGGTCCTAATTCCCTAGTAGTTAGTAGCTGTACATGTGGACCCTCCTGGTGGGAAATAAAACCCCAAATCTGGTACCCTATACAGGGTCTGGGTAACATCCACACGCAACACTTAGAGTAGACTCCAGAAACTACATGAGCTATAGTCTAAACTCCTAGTATCCCTATCATTAAGCCCTATAGCCGTTCCCTCTCTGACCCCCATAAAGGCTCGCAAGCTTTCCTGCAAAGGGTCGGGACAGTCTCAAGCAACAGTAGATGGGGATGATAACCGTCTTCCGTGCATTCCTTAGTGCTAGGGCTCAGGAATTAAAGTTCAATAAAAAAGGGCTACAGGACAATGATCTAGGGCTTGCAAGAAAGCCCTGAAGCTGCGCGCTTGCCCAACTTCAGCTCAAGGGCGCCACAAACCGGCTGCCAAGCCCTAGATCGTCCCTTCTTGATTCACTTGACCAATAAATTGATCTGAGCTTGTACTTCAATAGCTCAAAGGAACCCCCAACAGCCCTTTGTAATCTATGGAAAAAACCCCACATGGTAGGATGGCTTTCAAAAATCTGCGCCTTTTCTGTGTACCCTAAGCATTCGGGCCCGCATTTTTCAGTGGACCCTAAAACAGCCATAATTTTAGACAACCTTCCAAATAAGTGTATGCATGTTGCACTTTCCACAAACAGAGAGACCCCGATATGGCCCCACAATCCTTATCCTAAGGAGCCCCCCCAAAAAGGGCCCACCAATTCTTGGAAATCTCAATCCCTATAACCACTACATAAACCCAAATTCCCTTTGTATTTTCAATTTTCTTGCTTCCATTTTCTTTTCCATTCGCCTTTTTAAAATCCCCTGACATCCCTACATAACCCCCCCAAAACCCTAAACCCTAATCCCTAAACCCTCAACCTAAACCCACCTTATTCTCCTCCGTATATCCCTTGAAGCTACGAGGCTTGGTCCTGCCAAGACATAGAGCAGCTGCTGAGCACCCAAGCCTTGGCTTGGTCTAGGGTTAAGGGATTCGGGCTTAGGGATTTCTAAGGTTGGGGGGTTTATCCCCAATGCTTAGGGATCAACATCTTGACAACCCACCTACAGAAAAATCTCTAGACGGACCGCTGCCATTTGGTTGTCCAATGTATTTTTGATTTGATCCTCCACTCATGAGCACCTGCAAGCCTAAACTCTCATCCCTAAAAGGCATATGGGTTCAGGTTGAGGGTTGTATTTAATTTGAATAACCCAGTACCAGCGTAAAGGGGCCGCATTTTAGCAACAAATCACTAATCAGCATAATGTACATGCCTAAATAATTACCAATCTAATTTGAGGTCTATTTGAAGTACCCTGTACCAGAATTTTACAGGACCTAGGACCATCATATCGGCATCAAGAAGGCTTCCACAGTACCATCCCTTTCAACCTCTTTATAAACCCAGCTTCCATTTCCGTTCCATTTTCTTGTCCATATGATTCTCCGTGATTGCGGTAATGTTGGTATGACTTAGGCTACATTACATCCCTTCTGGAGAGTTCAGGTGCATAGAGCCAGCGCCAGAGCAAGAGCCAGCGCAGTGGAGCTCCTCCTTTTTTCCCCCGTCTGTGTAGTTATGACTAAAGGAATGGAAAAGCAAGTGGACACTGCTGTATTCTGGAGAATCATACCAAGACTACCGTACTGTAAGGATCCACTTTCTCATTCCTTGCTAACCAGGGGTAAGTTATTTGCATTCAGGGTCTGAGTCTAGGGTTAGAGGTCTAGGGCTTAGGATTCTGGGTGTAAGGTGAAGGGCTTAGGATTCACGGTCTAAGGTGAAGGGCTTGGGATTTGCAGTGTAGCGTTTGGGATTTAGAGCTTAGGTTTTCGAACTTTGGTGGCGTCGAGGAAGTAGTTGCCGAGGGTACAGGTTATGTGGGGGGATGCTATTGGATACATAGGGCATACATAGATAGAAGCAGCAAAAGGGTGTAGACTTTAGGGTCTCCAAAGAAATGCGCCCATAATCGCCCTTTCTGGCAGTCCCTACAATAAGTCCCATACAATATATACAGTACATATATATATTGGGATATAGAAAGCCC
Organism: Symbiodinium pilosum; assembly: GCA_905231905.1. Lineage (NCBI taxonomy): Eukaryota > Dinophyceae > Suessiales > Symbiodiniaceae > Symbiodinium > Symbiodinium pilosum. The sequence goes on along the minus strand of CAJNIZ010001913.1, from coordinate 13,346 downwards.
CCGCAATGGCCCCCGCAATTTTGGAAACACCAGTTCGCTTATCAAAAAACCTTCACAGGGTTTCTACATGCAGGCCTGCTCCTTCGTCTACTTCTACTTCCACTTTTGCTTCTACCAATGCTAATGACAGTAGCCTTACCAGTAAACAATTACTGACTGCCACGATAACTACTGCCACTGGTTCTCATCGCTACGATGGCAATGAGGCTTGCACACTTTGGCGTTGGATTTGGTGGTGCTGCGGCTTAGATTCCCTCAGAGGTCGGTTCTGAATTTTGTGGAGATCTACAACTGGTCTCTTGCACGAGCGGCGAACTTGCAACATGATGTGGGCATGGGGCTGCGTACCTGCATGAGGTTACCCGGTAGGAGCTGATGCCAAGTGGTTCAAATAAGCAGCATATGGTCCGGTAGGAGCTGATGCCAAGTGGTTCAAATAAGCAGCATATGGTCCGTTTAAGGTCTCGAACCCACGGAATTGCTCAAGGATCAATCTTGCAGTTCTGCTCAGAACGAGTGGACAAACGCCACAACCTAGTTTTACAACGGGGTTGCCAAAGGTCAGGCCGCCACAGACTTAATTACACAGGGTTGCCCAAGGGCTATGACAGGGCTATCTTTTGGATGCAGCCGGAAACCTAACCCCAACTACTGATGGGCAAGCCCTGCACTCTTTAATCGAAGGACATACGAGCGACGACTTGTACTTCTAAACGTTCGCTTCTGCAACATATGGAGGCTACCTTCACTTGGTGTAAGATCTTGGGGCATGTATGAGGGGCTTGCATTTATGCATCCCGTTCGATCCGCGGCCCCTATCTAGTTAGTTGCCGTAGGAAAGCTGGGCGGGGATGCAAACATACTAAGCAAGCACAACGTCTACCCTCTTGTCTAATAACAAACGCAACAGCCCGTAGTGCCATAGCCTAGCAGTTTGGGTCATGCAGGAATTTCTCCACCACGGCTAAAACACCCGAAGCAACAAGCCCCAAAAGGATATCCTCGTTCGCGTCATGGCGTAAAGCTTCGTGAGACTACTTCTATTCACAGTATCTTAATAGCTGAAGCTGCTACCTGTCGAACATGTCTGAAGTTAGCGCGGGGAGCAAGAAGAACTGGTCGGTCCAGTGAGTGTCTATAAGACTTCTGCCAAAACTGGTGAACGCTAAGGTCTGCAGATATACAGCGTTTCAGCAAGAACCCTTCTCTGAGCCGGCTGCGGGACAGGGCTGGAGTCTTCTCAGGACGCACTAGGGCTTGTTGGGGGCTTCTGGGAATCCAGGGCCCTTGTGAGCTCCAGGGGTTTATCACGATTTTTAGAACGATTCTAGGGGCCCCGCTGAGAATGAGAACTGGAGCGGCCTGGCGAAGCCACCATCTGGGAAGGCAATATTGGGGCTATATAGGAATAATGGAGAAGAACTTGGAAACTACTATGTTGTATAGGGATTACTTAAATGCAATATTGGCGTTATGTAGGGATAATGGAAAAGAAAACGGAAACTACTACAATGGGTTACATAGGGTGTATTGTAGTACATTTTGGTATATTATGGTCTATTATGTGCACGTTTTCTTAAAGCTACGGGGTAGGTTGAGGTTAGAAGGTTTTGCCGCGTCCCACCATCGCGAGTGCCCTTGAGTCTCTCTTTGTTTGTTGTGACCTGCGCACGGACCACTGTTTTGAGAACTATTAATTTCAAGGGTAGGCCGACCAGGTTGAGAAGCGTATAGGCATGGCTGTTTCAAGAATACTTTTATCGCATACCGCAGTGTATCGCCCAACTAACCGTTGGCATCGCTGATCATGTCTTGACCGAACCGAACCGGTCCGTATCGCAGAATATCGCAATTCACATCCCCCCTCCACCCCAACCCCTCCACCCCTCCCTTGATGGAGTGGTGGAAGTGTTGGGTGAAGGGAGGGAGGGGTGGAGGGAGGGAGGGCGTGGAGGGGAAGTGGGAGGGGAGGGGTGGTGGTGGCAGGGGTGGTAGGGGTGGTAGGGGTGGTAGGGGTGGTCAGAATTGGGTTGATAGGGGTAAGGGGTGGTGGCAGGGTGGCCCGGCCTCCGGTCAACCACTCGGCCTTTGGCCGTCACCTCCTGGATCGCAGGCGCCGCCTGGCTATACCCAAACGCCCTCCCATATTCAAGGATGGTCATCATAAACTTGACATAACAACCGCTCAGAGAGGACCTGACCTCCGATTGTGAGAAACGCCGTGAACAAGAATCCCAAGCCTTGAATAAATGCAGACCCAAAACCTGCCCCTGCCCCCACCCAGGCGCAAAAAAGGAACTAGGCAAGTGAATAGGGTTTGGGACCTATGTGGTTCAGGTTTTAAACTTTCAGGCTTTTTAGGATTTAGGGGTTCAGGCTTCAATGGTGTGAGGTTTAGGATTTGGGGTTCAGGGCTCGTGGGTCTCCTGATGGGGTTTGCGCAAGGACGCTTGCCAACCGTGTGCCAAGGATGCGCGACACTCGCGAGTGCTTTGCGGACAATTGCAGAAACAAACGCGACGACTTTTGGTCACTTCCTGGACCCCGCACCAACCTTACAACGGGAACCCTTCTGCTACGCATTCGGGAATATGATCATTGTTATTCTTACTCTTGTTACTATTCACTAATATTGATACTATTAATGTTTTTAAAGGGCACCAAGGACAAAAAAACGACATACAACGCGGAGCACGGCGAGTGGGTTTAGGGTTTTGGGTTTTGTGTTTAGCGTTTCTACAGCAATGTCCACTTTGCCTTCCTGTCTGACAACGGAAAGCGCATGGAAATTGCTAGAACAATGGGAAAGGATATGGAAACAACCATGCAGCATTGTAGACGAAAGCTGTTGTGCTTGGGCCTGCAAGATTGGGGCTGGACAAGGCCGACCCTATGAACCATTGTGGGAACCGTTCAGGTGTTCTCAGAATGGGCGTATCTAGGGGGCCCCTGCAAATTTTGTGGGAGTCATGAGGAGACGATAGGGGTCCCCGTTAGGGATCAGTTTAGAACTGGGGCTAAGCTCCTTACATAACCTTATATTCCCATTCATAAGCCCACAAAAGGAAACCTCAGACATTGGCCATCTCCGAAATTCTTGTGCATAAGCCTAAAGCTTATGTTCAGTTCCCAGCAGTAATCGTGGTACAGTAGGAGTGTATAATCGGACCCCGAAAAAATTACCACCATCCTTTGTGGTCACCATTGGTAGGTGGGGGCTTCACCTAACCAAACCCCACATAAACCTGTAAAACCCTATAAACACCCAATGAGAATTCCACCCTAGACCCTAACAGGACTGCCAGCCTTCAGCGCATCGATTTCTTTCGTGCATCCCTCCTGCATGGCAGGACACGGGTTTTAGAAACGCAGCATGGCTGGATAAACACTGATATAAGGGCCCACAAAGGCCTCAAAGGGGGGTTACACTGTTAATTACGGGGTTATATGGGTTTATATACGGTCCAGGGTTTAGGGGAACGTTTCAGGCGATCTGCGATTCCAAAGTTGCACCAGTTTCTCTCATGAGGTGCGGTTCATTCAATGTTGAACCTCGCTCCACTCGCTAGTCCAGCTGCCATGCTCCCAACTAAGAGCGTTTTCACACATGAGTAGTTTTTTTTGGTGGTTGGACCTAGTAAGATAATATTCCCTATATAAAATACTATACCCAAAAGGAGGATATAATCTTACTCTATATAGGGTACCATAGTAACCCCAAGTAAAATACTACTCACATGACTGTGACGCTCTTGTAAATTCAGGCCTGGGACGGTCATACTGATGACGCTGGATAGGTTTGCACGGTGGGACACAGCAACAGGAGACGGCAAGAGAGATCTTTGTCTCAAGCATCTTCCCAGACGGCAAGAGCTGCTCTGTGCAGACTGCTTGCAAGTTACTGCTAGTTCTATACGTCTATACATTCAAACAAATGTCGCTCCTTCGCTTGCAACTGATTCAAAACGATCCTCGTCGACCGAAGCCATCTGTAAATTGTGCTTTGCAGGCACAGAAGACTGGGTAAATCAGAATGGTTTAGCCAAGGTCATTATCGTGGTATTCCTTACTACTATGGTGGTATTCCTGTACGATGCTGGCACTCCTTACTAAATACCACCATTTAAGGTAAGGTCGGGTAAGCTTGCTATAATTTACCCAGGAAAATGCATGACAAGGTCGCTTCAGTCGACCACAAACAGGAGCAACACGAACTTGCAACAAGACTATACGTCAGGTACTGCACCTACCCAGTAAGAGTCTATAATAGGGGTAATAGTAAAGGCTTTATAAGTTCATAAAATATTGATTATCCAGCTGCTGCTGCGTGGGGGCAGGACCTGAACTATACGGGTAGGCGTCAAACATGATCTCCTTTGTGGGGTTGCCTTTGAAATGCAGCCTCTGATTAAAACAGCAAAAGTGGTTAGGGAACAGGAAGGTAGATCATATTTTGACACCCACCTACGGCACACCTACAGAGTACCGGATCGACGTTACATCACCCACCGCTGTACATGCAGTAAGGTGCAGGGCAAGGAGAGTGATGCAAGGGGCACCATGCTTGGTAGCTCGGATCGTTGCACCACGGATTTACCGCACAATCCGGGTTTTGGATGCATCGTTGCGCAACTGTAGTTGAAGTGGTCGTCGTGGTGGAACCTGGGTGGTACTTTTAAGGGTCCCAAAAATTGTGCATGAATATGTCCCCTTGCAACACGATACAGGAAATTGACAATCATTCCAAATTGCCACGTAGAAACTGGCCATCTGTGTGGTGGTTGTGGTAGTGGTAGTGGTCGACACCTGCCGTCTGCACCTCGGGGTGTCCGGTTGGGTTTAGGGTACCAGGCTTGGGGCTCAGGGTTTAGGGTGCAAAGCTTAGGGCTTAAAGTTTACAATGTTTAGGCTTCAAGGTTCAGGGTTGAGGGCACCGCTTTGTACCCTCAATAACGACGAAGAATATAGACTAAAACAGGGATCGGCAAAAGGGGCCCGAATCTAGAACAACCCCAGGTAAAACCCTGAAAGAAGCCCGTTAACCCCTAGAACCCTGAACCCTAAACACCCACCTGTAAGAATCCAGCAGCTGTAGGATGTCTCCCTGTGACGGGTTCTTGCGCTGGCCTACCGATCCCATTTTGCTCGCTGGAAGTGTCTCGTAGACCTGTAGGTTTTAGATAGGGTTTCAGGTTCGGCTTTAGACCTTGGGGTTTAGGGTGTAGTGCTTAGGGCTTACGGTTTAGGGTTTCGGGTTTGGGTTTATAGCTTCAATTTAGGATTTGGGGTCTTGGAATAGGATTCTCCCACAGACCTGCATACCGTAGAGCCACGGGGAGATGTGCATGATACTCTCGAAGTCATAGGGCGCATAGCCATCAAAAGCATCCCCCACTCCGTCATTCAAGGAACCCGTGTAAGCAGCCTCATTTGGCTGGAAAACAACTTTCCAGTTGGTGGGAATATTCTGCCAAAACACCTGCAAGTGAGGCCCGTGTAGGTGGTAAGTCCTTGTTGCGTCGGGTCGGCGTTGTTCGTCCAGCATGCCCAGTGCGTGGCCAAGCTGGTGAAGAATTTCGCCCAGGTGGTTCATGTTCATGCAAGAACCGAGGTTGAATTTCGTTATCCCGAATGGCTGTGGAAGGTCGGTATAGCAACTCGTGGAATGAAAGCGACCGACCCGAATCCTACCAGACTCGCTATAGTTGCTGTCAACTTCGACAAACCTGATGCAGGTCTGTCGTTGATATACAGCGGTGGCTGCCCGAAAAGCTTCCTTGCGAGTCTGGTCAATGTCTAGCTCGAAAAAATACTTTACGACCACCTCTTCCTCCCAGTCACCACCTACAGATGGCTGGCGGTCACGCCAATTGCTCGCATACCAGCAGCTCCCAAAGCCGTCGCATGGCCGCATAAAGCTTGGGGCATAAGGCCCAAATGCCAGCAAGGAAGATTCCGTGGACGAAGAAGGTATCATTGGCTCTGGATCAGGCTTGCCTTCCTCCAGGTCAAAGCGCCCAGCCACCTCGTGATTTTCTTCCATACTCCTCTCTTGAGAATTACCCATGAACCTCTGTGTGATCATGTTCGTGCTGCTATGCGTTGTTGCCATCAACCACACTGTTCACCCTAAAGAGGTTTCTAACATAGCTATTCCTGTACTACTTCTGTCACCCTAGACCCTAATCCCTTAACACTAAACCCAGCCACGATGGCATCCACATAGTTGAGATCCTGTGCGCTGAGTTGCAAGCGCCCCGGCGGCACGCCGAAACTTAGGAACGGGCCACGGAAGCGATAGACTTGCATCGGGCAATCTGTCCTGGCAGGGTGCAGGGCTTAGGGGTTTAGGGTTTACTCTGTCCTGCTAGGGTCTATATTGGGGTTACAAGGTTATATGTGGTTCTTATTTGGGTTGATATTGGGGTTATATGGGGGGTTACAGTGGGGTTTTGGGGGTTTAGGGTATAATGTTAGATCCAGTTTTGCAAGTTGATATCATAGAAGACTCGAGAACTACTGTCAATGCCGTCATGAACACGAAGAGTACTCCAAGTCTCCAAGAGCAGTCCGAAAATTGTGCGAAGGGCACATTCCATAAGATCCCCAAGGGCCCAGGGGCCCTCCAAATTCAAGTCATCCTACTACTGTTTGACTGTATCCACGTTTTGGTCTTCATGAATGGCTGCATCACAGTAGTAGCTTCCATCTTCTATTGCATTGTAGAAGACTATTCTAACCGTATACCATAGAATGGCTTGTATTCGCGTTGCCATTTACTAAGGGATGTAGTAGTTTGCATTCTCGTTTCCGCTAGTTCACGGCAATTTGAAATTATTCAAGTATTGTGGCACACGGGACGATACTGTTGTCTGCCGACTTTACCAAAGACATCATGAGACTTACAATGATGTAGAAGCCTTACTTCTCCTTTTCAATAAGAATAATTGGGAAAAGTTGAGCAGGAGATGGAATCTCCCGTTATGTAGTAGTTTCCACGTTGTGGATTACTAGTAGGCTCGCACAGCACCCCCAGATGCATGAACCCATTGGTGGTGAAGAGGCAGCTTACCCTAAGGGTCTGCGGTATGTGCTAAGCAGGTGCCGACCCCTGCAATGCAGGTGTCGGGCCCCCCGAGTGTTCCAGTAACGTAGCGTGGCCCCTGGGGATTTCAAGCTTGAGGGGCCGAGGGGCCGACCTTTGGCCATGAGGGGTCAGCGCAAGGGGCGCTTATCATTCATGTACCACAGACACGCAGAAACATAATTGCTTTGGAACCTGGGCAAGACACATCACGCAGTGGCTCAGAGACAAGTTGTGCCAATGTGGACGGCGTGAAGGGTTCAGTTTGCTCAGGATGACGCTTGGTCGTGTTAGGTTTTGTTGACAGGGGGGCGGGGCGGGAAAAAAATGTGTAGCATACTTTTGCAAGCGTTGTCCAATGTTGTCCATAACAACTCGAGAGCCACTCTGTGTGATTAATGGTTTTTCACATTTATATTAATAGCGCCTAGCTTTACGTGACCAATCCATGCCATGCCGCGTGGTCGAATCTCGAGAGGTGCGGCCAAACACCCCCCAGCCATGCATTGAGTCTGCAGGTGCTTTGTTTGCAAAATACTTTCCATGCAGCTTTGTGGCATCCGTGCACGGTGCTCACTGCGTTCTTGCTGTTTGTGTTGCATGTATGACGAGCCTGGATCTGTGAAGCTTTTGGTTTCCACATAGCTGTTGCTTTGCTGTCCCCCCACGTTGGCGAAGCCATGGGGTTATTCGACGGCAAGGAGAAGGAAGCGGCCGGCAACCTGCTTGCAAGATATTGTGCGAATGGTGGGTACTTTTATTGCGTCGCTACTTGATATTCAATTGCTGGACTATTAAGGACTTGTCAAGTATCATGTGCCCGCAGAGACCTTGTTGCGCTGCGCTAAAGTGAAACCACCAGCCAATACGCTTTTCCCAAAGGTTTCGAGCCTCGAGTGCACTTATACTTGTAGCATCGTGTAGGCATGATTGTTAGCTGCAGCATCTGTCCAGATGTGGAGCAGGAACCCTTCAAATATCAGCTATCTTGATTTGACCAACAACCTGGATCTCGTTGTCAGCTTGTATGAGCTGTGCCCTGAAGGCCATCCTGCGTGAAGAACTTTGTAAAACATGCACATGGCCGGTTGTACCCCATATATAGGATCGAGCGCTTTTGATTCCAGCGCTGCATGCATGCAGGAGCTTTCACGCTTAACTTTCTCGTTCTGTGTTTTGCGAAGATCGACGAGGATGCTCAAGGCATGTTGGCGCAAGCAAAGACCATGCGTGCCAAAAGGAAGTGGTGCAATGATGACGCTGGCCTGCATAGGAAGTCACACAAGATGCGCGTGCTTACACACGTACTTGTCCCTAGGAAGGGTACACCTTGTTGGCCCTCTTAGCCTACGCTCGTGCCTATTGGCGACGCGCTGAAAAACGTGGGACTAGGGGCGAGGCAGGGGGCCTTTATTGTTTTCTTGTCCGTCCGTAAAACGCATCAAACGAGCATGACGAACCCTAGGTGGCAGACAGGCTGAGGGCAGTAATGGCACACAATCCTCTCAAGAGCCGCGCGCATCTCCGCAAAAACAGCAGTCACACGGCAGACGATGATGTAGAGATCCTTTATTGGACTCGAGGACGTAGCAGTTTGGTTGCACGCTGTACTAAGTAGTTATATCAGTTAGACCCTCCCATGCGCCCCCCTCCTTTCATGACACGTGTGCATTCGTAATGTAAGGCATGCTCTTGGACTCAGCCACCTGACTGCATTTAAATTTCAACATTGCGTAGAGACATGCCCTGCAAATCGTTTTTTTCATGCGCTGTGCGCATCTCGAGCTTCAATCAAGGAGATTGATGGTGAGCCTCTGGAGGATGGCGACTTCCCCATGACTCAGGTGTCTGCAGATGAAGATATTCCGATGACGGAATCTGATTTGGCGGAAGCCATCCGCAAGCAGCTGGACGAGTTCGTGGATCTCATTTCGGATGACGAGCCGGACACCATGGCCTGCAGCAGTTCCGACTTGGTTGCTTACTTGCATAGGTTGTGATCCGTTTTTGATAAGACCTCCTGACGAACCCCACCTCATCATGTCTATTATAAGGCTCATGCCTCACGACCCATTGCGACCCCGGCGCGGTGCACCGGATCTTTGGCAGACAACGCCGACACCCTCCTGACCTGTTATGATTCGGACGAGGAGGCGATCCTTAGCGAAGGAAAGCCTTTGCTCGATCCCGCGACACTTCAGGCGGGCCCGGTCGAGGACTCACAGGAGAGTCACGACTCGCAAGCGACTCTCACGTTGGGCGCTGGCTTGGAGCGTGAGGCTGAGGCTGCGGAAATGCTGCCTGCAGGCACTTGCGTTGTGACAACTGCAGAGGGCCCCACGGAGATGCAGCACCCGGTGCCGGAGCCAGCGATTGCAGAAGGGGTCGTTGAGTCCATCTGGGCCGTGGATCAGAGTGGTGTGTGCCACGCTGTTGTTGTGGCCCGCAAGTGTGTGGCAGCAACATGGCATGATTTCATGGTCTACACTTGGCATCTTAAAAGTTCAAGTGCTTGATGGCTAGCTAAGGCCATTTCGCCTGCAGTTCCTGGTGTTGTGGGACAGCCTGGCAAGGACACACGATATATGCTGCGTAGAGACTTTCTTGTATATAATCCATGGCCAATTTTACACGAAAACAGGAGGCTGAGAAGATATTCGAAGCAGAGCTCCCTCCCGGGCTTCCAGACTTTGTCTATGAGCCTCCGCCCGAGCTCGTGCAGGCCACATATGTAGACCAGCTCAAACCCCGGAAGAAGTCGCAGAAACAGCCCTTTCATCAGCAGCTGGCACGCGATGGTGAACCCGATGAAGTTCATGGCCCCGAGCAGGTGAAAGACCTCGAACCCAATGAAGTTCATGGCCCCGAGCAAGTCAAGGACCTTGAAGCCATGGCTTGCAGCGAGAAGCCCGTCCGCATGAAGCGCAGGAAGGGCAAGCTCGAGCTGAGCAGCGCGGAAGCTGCGCCACAATCCAAGAGAAGCAAGCTCAACAAGGGCAAGGCCAAGCCAGCCCAGGCTGAGCCGCTTGCGCCCGGCGAGCCTGCCGTGGAGGATGAGGACAAGCAGCGCTGGGCTGTGCTGACAGACGATGGTGAGGTTTCCAAGCTTCCCAACTTGGAACTTGACGAGCTGCAGGTCCTGTATGACACGCTTAAGGCTGAGCCATGGGTCAAGGGGAACAATGTGTACAGCAGCGCCTACCGCAAGGCAACGACCGCAGGCCTTTCCAAGACGCAGGCGCAGCTTCGGGGAAAGGTTGCTTCTGCAATCTTTCGCAAGGAGAACTCCCGGCTGTACCTCACCAAGATTGCTGGGCCCTTCAAGAAGCCGAACCCGAGGAAAGTGAAGGCTGCTGAGAGCACCTCCGCGGACAAGCCCGTCAATGGCTCTCCTGAGGAGAAGCCTGCTGAGGGTAACGGTGATGAGAACCAGGATGCGGATGTTGACAACAAGCAGTAAGCGCTCCAGGCAAGTTGGTCAGGTGCATGCGCACCATGCAATTTCTTTCCCACGCAGGGTGAGTGTGGTGTATTGCTGCGCACTCTTTGTGTGCGTGTGTGTGATTGCTGCCAACACATGCTTCGAAATCATCATCCAGCCATGTGGTTTTTTAATTGCAAAGTTGTTTAATTTAGCACGACCTTGCCCACACATTTCGGTGTTGGGAATATGTCGTGGCCAGTAAAAGCTAGATATCAGCGCAAGTGTCCGATCAAGCGCTCTGCATGTGAACCATGGTATGTGGTTTGCCACGTGCCTTTTGCAGCTGCAGCCCTGCATAGAAAATTCTTGGGCGTGTGTAGTGGGCCGTCCGGGTACAGCAATCATGTGCATGGCGTTTTTCGCGTTTAAAGCTGCGCAGCGACTTGCGAGATGACTTTATGTCCGAAGGCTCCCGTTCGACACGTTCTAGTGTGAGTTGCCTGCAACTCTGTGTGTCTAGACTGCCCCATGCCGCTTTCAGAGACGTTGATGCACCTTTCTTGCACATTTGTGTCACTCATGGTCATGCGTGGGAAACACACATGGGTGCATGCAATGCGCAATGCGCAGCTGAGGGATCATGATGAAGACGCAGCATCTGATGACTCGGATGCGACCCAGCCTGTTCCGTGTGTGCAGGAAACGGTAGGGCGTCGCCCCGGACATCTTCCTGTGCGGCTCTTCATTATCATCGCCCTGCTTCAGCAGTTCTCTTATGGAGAAGAGGTCTTCTTGGTAGACGCCTTTTCTGGGCGTGGGGCCATATCTTGGGCCTTCCAGAGACATGAGAAAAAGGTGGCACGCCTGGACATATCTCTGAATCCGCTGGATGAAGCTTTGCTATGCAACTAGGGTGTGCGTGGACTGCATTCACTTCATGTGCATATAATTGGTTCCTTGCATGAGGACATCCTGAGCGATTCTGGATTTGCCCGCCATTTATGGCAAACGATGCATTTGAAGCGTGGAGGACTACTCTGCATGGGCATCGTGTGTAGCAGCTGGTCCGTCATGTCACGTGTCTTGCTTGCAACTAAGTTTAAAACAAATACTCCATGGCCGTTACGTTGCACAGCTCAGGCTACACAACACGGCGGTCTGCGTCCCAGCCGATGGGAGATTTGAGTCTCGGCTATAACATGGAAACAAACAGTGGAAGTGCATCATGATGGCCTCAATCCTGCACGGTCAGGACTTTGGATTCGGTTGCTGCCGCAAACCGCATGGTATCACGTGCGCCTTGTCTGCGAATGTACATAGCCTGCATATGTGTGCACTGCGCAGCGCGCAAAATTCCTCATGGCCATGCCTGTTCGATAGGCCATTCTTCTTATCTACGTGGCACTGTGGCGCAACGCGCACTTTTTAGTGGAGAATCCTTTGCAGTCACTTGCGCCTACTCATGCATTAAATGGTTCTTTGCGACGTCATGGTGCCCTATATCCCTCAGCGGTACTCAGTATGATCGAGCTGAGATCACAATGCATACAAGATTTGCCGAGCTCATGCAGAACCGCCCGGTTTATCAGTGCACGACGTATTTGGGCATGTTTGGACATGGCTGCGCTAAGCCTACAAAACTCCTTTCCAACGATCCCTTCGTTGCCAAACTCGCCAGGTGGGCTTTTGCTTGAAATGAGTTCTGCCATATATGAGTGGTTTTGTTTATACGCTGCATCATGCAGGGGTGGATCAATGGTATTTCATATAATAGCGTGTTTTGCTTTTACGCAGGAGACTTAAGCGGAGCCTCGTGAAAAAGACCCTGGTGCTGGCGGAGACAGGCATGTCAAAAGCGGGGCGGCCCACTTTTTCAGGGTGCAAAGAAAGCCTTAAAAAGGCGCAAGCTTACAATGGACGCTTTGCCTCACAGGCGCGGTCATAGGGGCAATAGTTTCCAGTTCCAGTTTCCATGAAGCTGCCAACTTGCAGGTGGCTCGCAATTTCCTCTTGTTCGCAGAGAAGAAGCCAGATCACAATGTCTTGCTAGACTTCACCCCAGATGAGTGGGCGGACGCTAGGCAGGAAACTCATAATATAAGGCAACCCGCAAAGCATGCAGTGCGCTGAGAGCTGCGCAGGCTGGACTCTGTGGAAAGCTACGTGCGTGACACGTTGCTGCAGCAGAGGCACAAGAGGGCCGCTGCAGCGGAGGCAAAGTAGTTGTGTGTCGGGAACCGCGCACGGTTTACGCGTGCATAAATTGATACACGACGTGTATGCAGCACGCTGCAGCACTTTCTAGGGATTCTAGGGGCAACACGCGTCATCTTGCTGCGGACAGTGGAGCTTTTGCACATGCGCTCATGCACCATACGTGCGTGCAGCAATTCAGATGCAAAATTCGGCATGGACACGCAGTTGAGCTTTCAGCTGCAAGTGCCTAGGAGAGTCCGTGCTAAAAAAGTGTTTTTCATTCAGCTTGCTCGTGGTGGGAACTTTCTATATACGCAGCAACATTCGCGCATGCATGAGGAATCCACAGCGTGCCGACGCTGACACTTCAGCTTCAAACTGCATGCAGTCCACATACAGTTGTTTTCTTCGACATAGTATGCACGCAATATAACTTCCAGCGCTGTGTAGCTAGAGCGCTATAACATGTCATTTGAAGTCCAATGTTGCAGCTACACTGTCTGAATGTGTTCCATGTTCATGTTTCATGGCGTGGGTTTTGGGTCAGCATGAGTCACTGTGATGATGGTGCTGGCACAGGGCCCAGTGAGTGCACGAGTGGTACCAAAACATTCATTCGCCCGGCCTGCTCAGGTTGGGACA